>JALLPA010000699.1:0-13443 GCA_036939895.1 Thalassiosira exigua
TTTGGCGATGTCTCTCTTTTGCACCCACGCCACAGCAACAAACCGACGGCGTCGACTTTAGCGATGATAGATACCGTACGTACGTACGATACCGTTGTGTGCTATCGTGCTGTCGGCTGTCGCGCGAATACCTTAGGTACCTAGGTACGTAGATACGATACCGTTGTCGTGTTATGCTATGGGGTGTAGAGAGTAGAGCGGAGCTACGATACAAACTCCGCGAAGCGCTAGCCCGCGTAGCGGGCTAGTAGTGCTAAAAACGGACGTGCGCACTACTTTTTTGGTCTGGCAAAAAGAGCCGCAAAAGAATTCTGATAACCCCATGCCATGCCATACCATAGCTCTGCTTTGCGACCCACTGAAAACCTCTTGCATTGTTGAGTCTCTGAGCTCCATTGCCGAAGCTTGGATTGGACGTGCTTGGATCTTTTCTGGACCTTCTGTGGAGATTTGAATGCTTATTATTCCCATTCTGGGGGGCCAAGCCGATTTGCAAGATGTTTGCTGGGGTTTCGGGCCTCCCGCTTTTTTTGCAAGGATTTGCACCAAAAACATAACCCTGACTTAATCTTGGCCCCCATAGGGATTCGGTATCAAGCTTTCTTAGAAGACCTTGAAAATCTCCACAATGCCCGATGATGGCGTTTCTTCATTGCGGCCGCTTGATTAAGTTTCTCCAAGAGTACGAAGTGCCTACAGTTGCATCTGCTCCCAAAATGAATAGAAGGCGTGTTCCTCAAGATGCTCCAAAGTAAGTTGCTATCTTGTCATCCCCCCTTAGCCAAGCAAGTACGTCAATGGATATGTATTGTGGCGACAAATACTCCGCAAGGGCAGAGTTGATGGAACTTTTTATCCATTTTGATACCACAGGGAATGACCCGAAGTCGACCCCTTTTAACCCACTACTTATGAAGAAGCAATTCCAAAAAAGTGTCAATAAAGGGCGAAATGATTGGAATTACACTTCCATACGACGAAACATATTATTTACCTTTCACTCTGAGGCTCAATTCGAAGGTTGAACTCGGGAATTTTGACAAGGGATACATTCAGGAATTTAACGTACGGATAATCTGAAGAGCACACGATGTAGACGTCAAGGGTGGCCTTGGCATCCAGTGAGTTTATGGATACAGTTGTGGATGGAATCGTACGATACTCAAGGGACGATGGCTTTATATCTGATGAAAGCGACCGACCAGATTATTCAAAGAGCTTCAAACGTGACGCAATGGCACGACAAACACTGCACTGACCTAACAAAAGTGACGCATCGTCCAACAGCATCCCGACGTCGACCTCCAAGTACACTGCCGATCGGTGCCTTGTATTGAGACACTTCAGAGAGGAAGAACCATCCGCACAAGAAGATTTCTTTGCCAAACAGCATGAGCAACCGAGCGAGCTTCAGAGGAATCAGCACCAGGGATAAAAACGAAACGGCCACTCGATTTGCCAAGCTAGCCTTCAAGGGTTGGTCTCTTATGCCATTTGGTCCAATTTTCATTGTCGATTCGGCAGTGAGTGTGCTGTGAGAGTCGTTGTCATGGTTGGACGTTTTGTGCTTGATGCCATGTAAAACGACGTCTTCTGGTCTTTGCTCAACTCCGGGAGCATCTCCACGTTTTGTTTCGGGTTGCGCCATCTGGCTCCTGGGAACGTATCCCTTCCCCTTCTTGGAAGACATCAACAGGACGCTGGCCGCGAAGCACAGGAGGAACACGCCTAGCATCTCCGGCGCGAGGGATTGGACTCCCGCCGTCTCGGCGGTGACGACGCCGGCGTTGCGAACAGCCTCGGACGCAATCCGATCGAAGAGGTCAACGCCCCTCGCGTGTCTTCCCCCTCTTCTGCTGCGTCGCGATGTTCCTCCACGTCCCGAGGCGAGCTTTCGTCCGCGTCGGCCTCCAAATCGTCTTTTGTCGAGGACTCCGATTCCACCGCGTCGTCGTCGAACAAAGCGGGGCGCGGCTCGACCGTTCCCCCTCCCCCGCCGACGCCCCTCCGTCCCTCCCTCGAAAACGCGGTGCCATCGTCCTCTTCCGTGTCGAGGGCGTCGTCGCCCCTCCATCTGGCGTTATTGTCCCCTCCCAAATGGACCATGTGGATCTTTTCACCCGCAGCCTCCCGAGGTGCCCCTCTCGCTTGCGTCGTCGCTGCCGAAGACGGAGAAATCGCCGTACGTCCTCGCAGCAGCGCCTACACTCGTGCTTGTACGAGCGCGGTCGTCTCGTCATCTTCAACCACGCAATGTCGATGGAGGTCGAAGGAAACAGCGCGGCCAGAGCGGCCAGCCTCCACTGATGATGCCCGCCCTCGGAGACGGTGAGCGGCCCTACACCTAGAGGGCCCTAGCCTGAGCCTGACCTCGGACGACCGGACGGTCTCAACGCCGACGATGCGGGCGGCGGGGACGGGGGACGGGCACGGCCACGCGGAACGTGGGCTTGTTGGGGGTATGGTAAGTACAATATCTAGTGCGTGGAAATTATTGAGCACAGAGAGCACATAAACACGAAAACGTTGGACTTTCATGTGACGCACACCGCATATTAGATACCCTCGATGGGTATATTTAAATTTTGTGGATATATAGGAGATAACCCCTGCACGCCAAGGTGCCCAACTGTGCCCAACTCCCGACTCCCAACATTAACATCATGATGGCTCCGCCGCCGCCGTCGTCGGACCGCGTCCGAGGGGACGGCGACGTCCTCGCCCTCCTCGACGAGATGGCGGCGGGGTCGACCGCCTCCGGCGACGGCGGCGGCGGCGGAGGAGGTCCTCCGTCGCCGTCGAGCCCCCTCGCTCGCTCGTCCCTCCCGCCCCCGAACGACGACGACCGCTCGACGACCGCGACCGCGGCGACGGCGGCGGCGATCGCGACCCTCCGCTCCGCCTTGTCCCTCTGTCCCCCCTCGGACCCCGGCGTCGAAGTCCTCCGACGTCGATGCCACGAGCGGTTCAAGGCGGAGTTCTACGAGGCGTTTCGGGACGGCGCTCCCCCTCCCGGCGGCTACGGCGCGAGGAAGGGCGCCGCCGGCGGGAGCGGGAGGGACGGGGACGGGGGCGACGCGGGAGGAGCGGCCGTCGCCGCCGCCGTCCGGACGCTGTGGCGATCGATCCCTCCCCACGGGATCTGGGAAAGGTATCAGTTCTCCCTCAAGGTCCTGGAGGCCGAGTGCGTCCGGGAGGCGCAGGAGGAGGCCGCACGCGACGGCGGTTGCGCGCCGCCGTGGCGTCGCTCCGGAAGCGCCGGCGCTCCGCTCTCCGGCGCCGAGTGGGCGGATCGCCTCGCCCGCGACTCTGCGCTGCGGGAGGTGCGAGCGTGGACGGCGAAGGGACGCGAGGCGGGGACGGTCTGGGAGCCGCTGATGCCGGTGTCCTCCGTCTCTTCTCTATCTCGCGACCATCAGTCGGAGGCGTTGCGGAGGATCGAGCGGAGGTATCGAGGGGAGTCGTTCGAGCTTCTGAGGGAGGAGGTGGAGTTCGGCTTCCGGCGCGCGTTCCGGAGGGCTCGCGGCGGCGAAGGAGGGGGGCGCAAGGGGAGCGATGGGAGCAAGGGGGAGTTGATGCGGTCGATCGACGAGCTTCGCGATTCGTTGAGGGAGGCGGAAGTGTCCGTCGGCCCCGATGGCTTGGAGGAAGAGGGGAACCAGAGCGCGTCATCCAAAGGGGAGAAGAGAAAGAAGAAGAAGAAGAAGGAGAAGAAAAAGTCCAACAGGGATTCGCACGACGGTGCGCCGAGCAACGAGGAGGAGGAGGACGAACGCGTCTCGAAGCACCTGTTCTCGTCCCGTCCGTTCCAAAATTCGGTCCGCAAGCTGCATAGGAATTTCCTCAACCTTGCCGAGGACCGCCACGACGCGTTCCTGTCCGAGCTGCGCAAGCGCGCCGACCGACAAGTTCGCGAGGAGCAGAGTCGCGCCTCCTCCGGGAGAAGAAAGCGCAAGCGAGGACGAGGGGACGACGGCGGCGGCAGCGGCGGCGGCGGCGGGACGCCCAAGATCGCGCTCGTGCTAGGAGACGACGACGGCGACGTCGACGACGAACGGCGTCGGGAAAGGCAGTACGCCGTGACCTTCGAGGGCGTCTCCCTGCGCATCAACGAGGCGCACTTGGACAAGCTTCGCCGCCTGTACCGGCGCACCCTCGCGAACCTCGGGGGCCGCGACGTCGACGACGACGGCGGACGATGCGACGGAGGACGCGAGGGCCATCCGCGCGGATTCGCGCGGGCCCTCTTCGTCGCGCTGTGTCGATACGACGCCCTCGAGGGGGCGGGGCTGCAGTCGGCGATCCCTCCCGCGGTGTTTCGCTTCTTGGACGAGCGGTTCGGCGGCGGCGCCGGCGTGCGGGAGTGCTTCGCGAGTCCGTTCAACTGTTATTTCCGTGAGGGTGATGGCGGGACAGCTGGGGGGGAGTATGGAAGCGCCTTCGGAGACGTGGACGCTGCGTTCCAGTCGGCGGGGAGCTTCTTCGACGCAGACTTTCGGGAGATCGCTCGGAGCCGAGCCGTAGGTGGTAAGGGGTGCTGCTTCCAGGCGAACCCACCCTTCGCGCCCGCGTTCATCGATCGGATGCGTCGTCAGATGCACGAATGCCTGGGACGGCTTCCGGACGACAGCGAGAACATGAATTCAGGGGGGGACGAGGGAGGGGAAGAGCCGCCCATGACCTTCGTCGTGTTCGTCCCCGCGTGGACCGACGCCCCCGGCTGGAAGTCCCTGAAGTCCTCCCCCTACCTCGTCCGACACGTGTTCCTGAGCCAGAAGCACGATCCCCATTACTACGCCGAAGGGACGCAGCACCGCCGCCGTCGCGCGGCCGGGGGACGAGGCGGAGACGATGACGACGACGGGCACCGGATCGCGTCCTTCGACACGAGCGTATTCTTCCTCCAGAACGACGCGGCGCGGGCGCGCTGGATGGTCAAAGACGAGGACGAGCAGAGGCTGAGGCGGGCGTTTGCGCTGCGGCTGATGAAAAATGGTGTGAAGGGAGTACGTGAAGAGGTTGTTCAGCGTAGAGACGGGACGAAGGAGCGGTCAAATGGAACTTCGCGAAAGATGGTGGGAGGGACACGTAACAGTGATGCAGATGGCGGCACGATAAAGGTCGGAGCGTTCAAGCGGCTGTCGTCGAAGGAGTCGCGACAGAAGACTGCTGCAGGATCAACCCAGAGGGGGGAAACCCGAAAACAACAGAAGGATAGTGATAATTCCCAAAAGGCGGCCAAAGACCGTTGTAGGAAGAAGCAGCTAATGGACGGAGGGAGCGATGAGATGGGAGTCCTCGCATCGTTGGGGCTGCTGGATGAGGGAAAGGATTCGACGGTTGAGGGCAATGGGAAGGGTGGGCGGGTCGACAAGGTATCGTTGAAAAAGAACGGGAAAGCTCCCTCGAGGGGCCCCACTGGTACTGAAAGGAAGAAGAAGCGGCGGAGGCGATAGGATGGAAAGCATGAAACGCTTGTGAATGCTCTGCGAGGAGCCTGCGCACAATCTTATGGCAATTTTAGTGGTAAACAAAGAACAAAAGCACCTTTAGGATCTAACTCCAAAAGAGGGCTGCACCCCACCATACTAGGCCACCCCCCACCCACTATGTATCGGATAAAACCCCGCAATTGATCCCTGCCTGTCAGGACTTAGAATAAAGTAACAACGGATCTGACTTTTTGACCAAAAAATGCTCATGTTGATAATGTAAGCAAAACGAAGTCAAATTTCATCTTGAATTTTCCCCCCTATCCTGCGCATCACCATACTAGGCCATCGCCCACCCAATATGTATCGGATGCAACCCCGCAATTGATCCCTGCCTGTCAGGACTTAGAATGAAGTATCAATTTATCTGACTTTTTAACCAAAAGATGCTTATGCCGATAATGTAAGCAGAAACGAAGTCAAATTTCATCCTGCATTTGCCCCCATATCCATGGTCAGTTGTGAGGTGTCAAGCATTGTAACACAACAGCATCGGCGCCTTGGGACATTCTTTGCTGTTGCATTCATCAGAAATCAACCGAATCTGAATTCATACTTGTAATACGTATAAATAGTATCAATACAAAATATAGAACGAGCTGGTATAACACTTGGTGTGATATCGACGGCTCAAATATAGTAGAACAAGCAGTTTCCAACTGTTAGGTCCATCGTCCATCGAATGAAATATTAAGAGAGATCATCTGGAACTCATGTATCACATTTAAGAGCTACACTGTTATGTACCCCTGTAGCAAGTAATTGATTTGACATTGTCGGCACAAAGCATATTCTACAATATTGATGAAATAAAGTAGACCAGAATCTTGTTTCGAAGCTCATTACACCCATACTTGTATTAGGTATCATCCGAGGCTAAAAATCCTTTGCACTAGTAAGTTTGAATTAAAGATTAAATTCAATTATTGAAATAGGTTCTTTATGCATCAGACATCTCCCCCCATCCTTAAATTGATGCAGCAGTGGTTTACAATAGATTATTACAATGATGGTGGGTAGTGAGAAGGGTACAACTTTTACCGATGGTGACACAAAAAAGATTTTCTTATTCTTGGTACTATTATCTAACCAAAGTATTACACTAGATATTATTTTACTCCTATTGTACGAGAGCTAACAAATATGAATGAATTATGAGATCAAAAAGACACTTTCATTTCTACATAATCATATATTAGTAGCTGATACTGATGCTGATATCTTCAGTTGGGATGTCAATGTCTAACCGTATCTCCACACAATAGAACACCTAATCGCGAAAGCATCCCATTTCCTTTCGTTCTTATTCTCTTGCATCTACAGAGTTGGTAGGACATTTTTATGTTACACCATTAGACAGCAGATGTTAGGGAGGGGGTAGGTATTGTCTGATCTGTCATACCCAGTTCCTTTTGGTCACATTGCCTAAACTCTTGGTAAAAAACTTAACAAAGTCTTTCAGTAAGAAATCAGATATTTGGTTCTGATACAAGTTGTGCACACATATCCATACTCTAGACCTCCTCAACTTGTAACCTCTATCGTGATCAATATACTAGCAGTAGGTGTAAAGAAGTAATGTCGGTTATGAATACAGTTGCAAAGTATTAATAATCCCTGACATGAAGTAGTACTCATGGCATCTAGTTGAATAGAAATGCTTTCCATAGGGGTACAGTAACAATAAGAGGGCTTTTGTCAGCAGACCCCTCTCTAACTATCTCTAGTTGTAGAAATGTTAAAAATCCCAGGGTGGCAGTAGCCAACCTTCTAGCGCCCTATATTTTTTACTAGCTCTGTCCTAATCAAACACGACCCTCTAAGCGATCACACACGTATCTTCTTTGCCTGTCAACGTGTCGTGGGCTATCTAGTAAGAGATACATACTATTCCTACTACTCTGTAGAACATGGATATAAAAAGTGTACCCCTGTACAATTTAAATATCTCTGGCAGCGAGCCCTTTCTACTTAGGCGAAATTTTACCCTGCTAATCAGGCCATTCCTAGCGGCCAACTTAACTGCCCGGGGGTCTTAGGTAGCAACCATAGTCCATCATAGTCATAGTTAGGATGCCATCGGTACTCACGGAGTGTCATCCGACTCGGAACTACTACTGCACAATTCACGAGGATTGTGATCTTGGCACTAATAACATTGACACCCAAAGGTCAATATTATTATGAAATTCAACGCAAATGGGGGCCACCCAGGAAGGTCATAGGAGAACAACCGTCATCTCTTCTCAATCTCAATTTTTTGGTTCACGGCATGCCATGCGACCGAGAACTCACTCAGTTTTGCCCGACCGAAGTTGATGTCATGGTGGGTTAGCGGAGACTCGAAGCATGTTGTTTACTCCCATTCCAAAGTCAACCGTCATATGGGTTAATTGGATGGCGTCGTGAATAATTCCCCAGCTCTTTTGGAACAACAATTTGTGGAAGCCTGCAGAATCAGAGGAGATTGAGTTGATAGAGTCACATTCTGTCACATACCATAATAAGTAGGTAGTAGACCTGGAGCTGCAACACACCGAACAGAGATAGTTTAAGCGATAAATGTAATAACTGACTTAATTTGATGGTACTAAATGTTATCGCTAAATTTGGCGCGTTCGGTGTGTTGCTGGTGGTCGCGTGACGACCTGACGGTGACAAAAATAGATACAGGGCCCTAATTGAAGAAGTGGATACATTTTATACCCATTACGTTGACAAAAATCGGGTATTTTATATTTCTCATAAAAGAAGCAAAATTGCGCTGGAAAATAGACGAATAGATATCCGAAATGGCTGTTTACATACTTCGAACAACAACTTCTTATGATTTTTTTGGATTTTGTGTGTGCGTTCGATCGATATCTCGGTTACGCGGCCCTGACGAGCGGCCGCACACCAATAATGGATCGTATAATATGTCATTTACTGGGATGCGCGCCGTCCGATATTCTAGCTAGTAAGCACTGGAAACAGCATGGGAATTGAAGACAAAAAGGTGTGAAACAACAATNATCTGATGAAAGCGACCGACCAGATTATTCAAAGAGCTTCAAACGTGACGCAATGACACGACAAACACTGCACTGACCTAACAAAAGTGCCGCATCATCCAACAGCATCCCGACGTCGACCTCCAAGTACACTGTCGATCGGTCGTCGTCGAAGCCTTTCAGACGAATTCCGGAAACGACCGGCGGGCTCGAGCCGAAGGTGAACGCCTCCAAGGCGACGTGGGCCACGACGCTGGGCTTGGCGTATGGGCGCCGAAGACTTTCGGCGAGGATCGCGCCGACGGACGACGAGAGCAGCGGCTCCAGCCCTCCGCTCTGAACGCGCCACAGTGTATTGAGAATGCCGTTCAGCCATATGGCCGGCTCCACGGCGGACGCGGAAGACTTGCCCACGGATTCGATCGCGAGCCTGTAACCGAGAAGCTCCGACTTTCTAAGCAGACGAGTAGGACATCGCCAGTTATAAGAACTCAACATCCTTCGAAACATGGACGAATTCAGGTCAACACATACCTCTGGATGACCAATACCTTGTATTGCGACACCTGAGAGAGGAAGAACCATCCGCACATGAAGATGACGAGCAATGCAGATTCTTTGCCAAACAGCATGAGCAACCGAGCGAGTTTCAAAGGAATCAGCACCAGGGATAAGAACGAAACGGCCACTCGCTTTGCCAAGCTAGCCTTCAAGGGTTGGTCTCTAATGCAATTTGGCCCAATTTTCATCGTCGATTCGGCAGTGAGTGTGCTGTGAGAGTCGTTGTCATGGTTGGACGTTTCGTGCTTGACGCCATGTAAAACGACGTCTTCTGGTCTTTGCTCAACTCCGGGAGCATCTCCTCGTTTTGTTTCGAGTTGCTCCATCTGGCTCCTGGGAACGCCTCCCTTCCCCTTCTTGGATGATAGCAACAGAACGCTGGCTACGAAGCACAGGAGGAACACGCCCAGCATCTCCGGCGCGAGGGATTGGACTCCCGCCGTCTCGACGGTGACGACGCCGGCGTTGCGAACGGCCTCCGACGCAATCCGATCGAAGAGGTCGGCCAGCGCCCCTCCTCGCGTGCCTTCCCCCTCTTCTGCTGCGTCGCGATGTTCCTCCGCGTTCCGAGGCGAGCTTTCGTCCGCGTCGGCCTCCAAATCGTCTTTCGTCGAGGACTCCGATTCCCCTGCGTCGTCGTCGTCGAACGAAGCGGGGAACGGCTCGACCGCCCCCCCTCCCCCGCCGACGCCCCTCCGTCCCTCCCTCGAAAACGCCGCCGACACCCCCGACGCGAGGTCCTCGACCGCCCGCACCGCCCCCTCCGCGGCCCCCGCGGCCGCGAAGGCCACCCGCTCCGCGGCCGATCCCGCGAGGAGGACCGAGTCGGCGATCTCCTCCACGGCGTCGCCGATCAGGCGGACGCTCCGTCCCGCGACCCGTCGCTTCTTCCGCTCCTTCCCCGCGACTTCGTCCGGCGTCGTCGTCGATCGGCTTTCTCCGTTTCCCATCCCGCCCGCCGCCCCTCCCGCGCCTCGCTCGCCTCCGCTCCCGCCGCCGTCCCCTTGTCCGACGTTCTCGAGGGCCTCCCCCAAGCTCCCCACGGCCCAGCCGGCCACGCGGACGGCGCCTCCGGTCACCCGCGCCGCCCCCCCGGCCGTCGCCGCGACCGTCTCCCCCGCGAACCGGACCGCGTCGGCGGTCAAGCCGAGGGCCGAGGAGGCGACGCGAAAGGTCTCCGAGAGGAGCAAAGCGCCGTCCCGCTCGGCGTCGGTGAGGACGGTCCAGTGCTCGGCGCTTTCCTCGCCTTCGCCGTCGTCCGACGCGGTCCGGGTCGCGCGGTGGGAGGGTCGGGGGCGCGTCGAACCGCGGCGCTCGCGGCGCAGCGTCCGCTCGCGCTTCCGATGTTGGACCGTCGGAGGCGACGGAGCGCCGGTGAAGTACCGCGCGTACGAGGCGCCGTCGAACGCGTCGTGCCAGACCACTTCCACTCGCTGCTTCGGGGCGGCGTCGTCGACGCCGGCGGCGACGCTGGCCGCGAGGCCGTCGCAGCCGTCCGTCGCGGCGCACGCGTCCTCGATGGCGCCGGCCAACAAGCCCGCGGCCGACGGGAGCTCGCTCCCTTCTGGCTCGTGTCGGCCGACATCGTCGAGAGACACGTGTTGTGGATGCGTTCCCTCGACGCCGTCGCCGCTGGAGTCGCTGCCATCGACGATGCAAACGTTGTCGGAGCGTCGTTGCTCGAAGAAGTCCAACGCGAGGCCCTCCGGACCGCCGTCGTAGCACCTCTTGAGCTCGGACAACGTATGCGCATCCAAGCGACGGCGACTCGACGACTCCTCGTTCGAAGCCGTCGGCGCGAACGTCTCTCTCGTTCCGCCGACGTTCACGTCGGCCTCGTCCACCGGGTCGAAATCGCAGCTCTCGAGTTCCTTCTCTGGGCCCAACTTCTCGCCGCGTTCGTCCCCTCCGGGTTCGAGGCCTTCTTCGGCGCGCCCGCGCTCCGCCGACGGATCGACGCCTCCCGGACCGCCGTCGTCGCCTTCGAACCACGCGGCCAAGACGCTCCCCAGCGCCGCGGCCGCGGTGCCCAAGAACGCTCCCGCGGCCGCCGCGGCGAAGGCCGACCCGTCCCACGTCGCCGCGGCCCCCCCTCCCAGGGCGTACGCGACGATCTGTCGGACCAGGCGCTCGGGGGTCTGCTCGGGGCTTCGCTCGGGGGTCTGCCGGCCGCCCGTCGCTCCTTCCGTCGTTCCTTTGGAGGAGGAAGAGGAGGAGGAGGAGGGGTAGTGATCTCCCCAATGCGACGAGCCCCGCTCCGCGACGGCGCCGAGGAGGGATCGGAGGAGGGAGGAGGAGTCCCTCCTCTCCTTCCCCGCGCTCCCCGCCCCCGCCGCGGCATCCGCCCTCCTCCCCGGCGCCCTCCGGCGCTTTCCCCTCCCTCCGCCCCCGCGGCTGCGGGCGTCGCCCTCGCCCTCGCCGCTACGGGCGCCGCCGCCCGGGCGGCGGAACCCGCCCGCCCCCCCGATCGAACCGGATAGGAGAAGGAGGGCCAGCACTCGCTTCGTCCGCATCGCATCGTCTGTCGCCGCGGTTGCAGCCGTTTCCGTCTGTGTCAGAGGAGGCGTTCGGCCCCATCGTCACCTCATCGCATCTCGTTGGTGTTTGTGGTTTGTGCGTTGAAAATAATGTTGATGTGTTGTTCGGCGAGGTTCGGCGCACTGTGTTCTCAAACCACAACATGTTAAAAATATCTTAGGCTGATATTCAACTTGCGTCACTCGTGAAACTTCAAGCGTCAGTAGGCCGATACAACATACTATTTTTCTAAATAGCAGCCTTAATTACCCAAGTGCCATCATGGTGTTGCTGTGACTGCCATCACACCTAAATTGAGTCACTGTACGTTCACACGTGACTGTGATGACGGGGATGTGTTGGACCGAGATCGCAAAATGACCCATTTCGCGATATCGAGACCAGAGCGTTACGAGATGGCGAAATATTTTTTCGCCGTTTCATAATGCGGGCATTTCGACATCCCAAAGTCGAAGACGCTGTGTTGGCACTCTCCCACAGAGTCAAGTGACTCATCACAGGGTCGACGGACGATTGCCGAGAGTCGCGCCACGTGGAGCCTCTGTCGGGAGAGTGCTGTGTTGGGCCGCCGCTCCTCACCTTTTATCTGGCCGACCTCGCACGCACGCACACACACCCCACGCACCGTCCTTTCGTTCCCTCTTCTTGCCCTTGCATGTTCGTCCGCCCCTTCTTTCCCGCGCCCATCTTTCGGCCGCGCCATTTCTTTCGGCCGCCCGCCCGTGTCATCCTTCGGCGCGTCATCCTTACCTTCAGCCCGCTCGCCGTCCCGCCTGCTGGTGTGCTATTGTTATCATTGGTAACAGAACAGCACCGAGCCCATTTCCCTCCCCGGATTTTATTACTGACAGCTGAGGTGGGCATGCTAGGATGATCTCGCAGACCAGCCTCGGAACAGTCCCCGTCGCTGCCGAGCTTGCCTGAGCTTTTCGTAGGCCACGATGGGCACGGCGTATCCACGCGACAGCTTGATGTGGGAGGGGGAACGGATGTGACAACGCTCTGGCAGAGGAGGTAGAGACAGCGCGGAATTACTGCCTGTTTCCACATCAAAAACTCCTGCGCAGAGGGCAAGGATCGTGGGTATGGCTCCTGGTGCTTCCTGGGGGTGTGGAGAGTTTTTGCTGCCTCTCGTACGTCATGCTCGTCGTGCGCAAGGAGGGAGAGCATGACATGTACATGAGCGGGGGGGGCGGACGTGTGCGTCGTGTACCTCGTGTGTGAGGAGAAGCTGGGTGACAACGTGCCAGACGACAACGTGCGCATCTTGTACGTCATGCAAGAGGAGGGCCGGACAACAACGTGCACGTCGTGTAAACCGACAACGTGGTGTGCGCCTTGTACGTCGTGCGCAAAGAGGGGCCGGATGACAACCTGCTGGACGACGACGAGTGCATCGTATACGTCGTGCGCGAGGAAGGGATGAACAACAACATGCACGCCGCGTACGTTGTGTGTGAGGAGGGGCCGGACTACAAGACGCGCACGTCGTGTACGTCAACAACGTGCGCGTCTTGTAGACTGGTTCTAATTTTGTGTGAACGCAAACATCTTCGCTCTCATGAATTCCTACGTAGACTTTTTTCCCGCAAAAATCTTTCGTTCGTCACCAAAAAAAGCTCGACGCCTGATTTTTGTGGATAAATAGACCTATTTTTGGGAGCGTAGGTTCATGTGCCGCTGCTTGGTGGTGCGTCGTGCGTGGCGAGGTGAGGTGAGAGGGGCGGACACAAAAAATATCTGCGGTAGGTAAATTTGACCTATTTTTTCAGATAGCCCATAATTCAATTCTAATGGCGACCTGCTCACCTCGCTAGCGAGGTCCCTGCCCCACTAATGGTTACGTTCGAGGGCTTGTG
>JALLPA010000700.1:0-13397 GCA_036939895.1 Thalassiosira exigua
TGCACTCTTTTTTGAAGGTTGGTGACAAATGGGGTTTCCTGTGAGAGTCCAAAGGACTACACCGCCTTCCCTGATCATCGGCAGTACACCAGAGGAATCCAATGAGCAAACGACTCTGGACATTAACAGTCAGCGGCAGCGGCAGCGGCTTTGCATTTTTACTATAGGAAGTCTGCTCAATAGAATTGACTATTTTATTACGTAGAGAAGCCAGCACTATTTAATCAATGATTATCAATGATTGCGTTTGAGGTTGGTCGACAGCATTGATGTGAACTTCGGGAGGTGGCATTGTCGCTCTCGAATTTGGAACGAGCATCCAATCATCTCAAGGAGGAGTTCTTTCATGTATGTCGAAGCTCGGTAAAGTGCAATAAAAGTCAATGTCTCTGTTTGTTCCTGGATGGAGAGCGGATGCAGGCACAATTGAAAGATGCCACCGGCGACTAGAGTCAGTGAGCTGGCACCGAAATAAAGTGAACTGAACATCCTCCCCATTGTATTGTGCATGTTTGATGTACTTGGGAGCATCATCCCACTTATCTCGTGCCTTCATGTAATGACCATTGATCTCAAGTAGTCCAGCTCCTTCCACTACAGCTCCATCAGAATAACGCAATTCAAGGGCAGAAATCAACATTTCACGGGTGCCATAGACCCCAAATCCACGCTGATCGAGTTCCCTCCTCATAGCATTGATGGACATAGTTTTGAATTCATGGGCGTTTCCTTTGTGCTTTTTGCGAGCCGAGGCTGTCAGTTGACATGCTACCATGACATTTCGCGTAAATGACGTCATAGCTGATTGAAGACCAGTCCACCTTCACGTGATCGTACATTTTGTCGTATGTGATGACGCGTGGTCACGTGTGATTGTGTGTGGTCACGGGTGATGTGCGTGATCACTTGTGACTGTATGTGATCACGTGTGACTATGTGTGGTTGTGTGTGATCACATGTGATGTGGGACAAAAAGTGGGAGTCCGCGATAAATGGGATGAGGCAGGAGACTGCAGAAGAAACTTATGATCAAATATGTGGGTCTAGAAACAGAAGTACGAATTCCTTCTGTCTGAAAATGTTATTTTATGAGAATCTGCAGTAGTCATATTTGCTGGAAAATTGGCTGATTTTGTCAGGTTCATTCTAGCCTTTTATAGCAGGCAAGTAAAAATAATCTTGACGCTTTGGCAATGCAATCTTGCAACCAAAAGCATGCAGAATACTAAAAGCACAGGACAAAAAATAATGATATCTTGCTTTGACGTTAACATCCTCTTATCTGGAGGAACCCACTAGGGTGCAAGCGTCAAGAATGGGGCACGTCGTGGCAGTGGATTTCGCTCGTGGTCATCTCAGGGGGAAATTCCCCAAGAATCTGCGTGTAGGGGCGATGCTTCAACGCTCATCCAACTTCCACGATACGTACTTGCCAAGGTTCCATTCCCACAGAGTGCAGAGCTGCGATATTGAAGTCGGCGCCTATTTGATCTGCTCGCCTCTATTGCACGCGCTGCACTGGCGAAAAGTGATGGGCGCATTGTTCCATCCCTCCAAACAATGGGAGATCGTCGCACGCAGGGATTTTGTCGCGTCTTTGATCTGACTCGTCGACCACCCGGGCAATTGCGCCGGCATACTCTGGACCGCAGAAAGAGCTTCAATCAGCGAGAAAATTTCAACCGCCAGTCCCCGTCTCGTTCTTCGACGTACCACCAAAAGTTCCCCGAAGGTAAGCTTCCCATTCGGGTTGCTCTCGAAACAACGCATCGACGTCCGCCGTGCAGTACTCGTGCCCTTCGGCGTTCGCGACCTTGTCCCAAAAGGCGCCGCGGAACGCTTCCTCTCCCGTCGTCGCGTCGGGGCCGAGGATCGCGCGACGGAGCGTCCAAGATCGATTCAGGATCGCCTCCAGCTCCTCCCGCCCGAGGCACGCGCGCGGGAGCCTCGTCCCTCCCAGCTCGGTCCGATGGAAGTCCCGCAGGCCGCGGACTACCTCCGGCCGCGCCGCGTCGACCCAGCCGCGACGCGCCGCGGCGCACGCCACGTGATCGTAGGCGAAGTCCGGCTTGGCGTTCTTTCTCAGCTTGTTGCGTTCCCTCCGGTCCCTCCGGGCGCTCTCGGCGCAAGATCCGCGGGCGTCGGGCAGGACGTCGCAGACGAACTTCGTCATCAGGCTGCTGTCGGGGTCGGAGTGCATGTCCAGGACGAGCACGTCGTCGGAGGACGTCGTCCCGTCGGCGCCGTCGCCGAGCAGGCGTCGGAACTTCTCCGCCGCCTCGTCGGCGTACTGATACTTGTAGATCCCGCTCTCGGACGCGTCCGGACCGTCCCCGACCTTGCTCCGAAGCTGCGCCAGGTGCGACGCGGCGTCGTTGCAGTCCTCCGGCGTCCGTTTGGTCCGGTACGTTTCCCGGCGCATCTCGGCCACCGCCGAGGGGAGCCACTCGTCGTACCGTCGGTACGCGACGACGAACCGCACGTCCCACGTCGGCCTCAGCGCGGCCAGGACGGCGTCCCAGTCCCGATGCACGCGCTCGGAGAAGGCGAAGGCCTCGTCGGACACGACGACGTGACTTCCGTTCGTTCGATGTCCGAGGACTTCCACCTCGCGGAGGAAGTCGTCCAGGCCGTTCGACGTCGTCAGGCGGCACGGAGCCCTCCGACAGAAAGTTTTGCTCAGGCGACGGTAGAACGACCGCACCTCCTCCTCCTGCGGGTCGTTCTTGCTCTTGCCCTCGTAGCTGTAGCCGTCCGCGGCCAGGCGGTCGCGCAGGCGCCACAGTCCGACTTGGAGGGTCGTCGTGGCCGTCTTGGGAGGGCCGACGTGGAAGTAGAACGACGGCTTGGACCGCTCGATGGCGCGCTTCGTCCCGTCGGCGGTGTCGACTTCGAGGCGTCGAAACGACATCGACAGAAACGGAACGAAGAAAAGGAACATCAACGAGGCGGCCAACGCGCGTCCTTGGCCGAGGATGCTCCTCCTCCTCCGGCAGGAGTCCCGCTCCGTCTTCTTCTCCGGCGCCTCGCCTCTGCCGAGGACGAAGAGGTGCCATTTCCCCGCGGAAATACGAACAGAGAGGGGGTTCGGGCGGGCGGAACGTCAGCCATTACCATTATTGAGTGGACGCAGGCAGGAGGCAGGTGCACCCCACCGGACGCGACGAGGAACGCGGACCGTCACAGACCGTCGCCCATCCTCCGCCGCCCCCCGGCACCCCTTGACCCGGGACCGCCCAGTCCCTCCAACTCGCTTCTTACCTCCCCGCCTCGCCATCCGTCGGCTCTTGGCCAGCTCGGCGCCTCAAGAACGGCATGAGGGATGAGGATGATTGAGCGGGGCTCTTGGATCTGGATTTGTTGGTTGCCCGTGCATTTTAGGCGGACATCATTACCATAGCGATCGCTTTATGTAAAAATTATTGCATAAATGGGCAACATTGTCTCAAATAACACGACCAATCGGCCTATTTTGAAAACAAAATAAATAAGGTAACTGCGAGGTCCGCTCGAAGGGAATGAAAATTTCGTGAGCGCGCCCGCCGCCCGCCGCCCGCCGCCGTTCGTTGCCACTCGACGCGCGCCGCATGTTTTTGTGCTCGCCTCCACAACATCCTCCATACCTGCGCCGCGTCGACGAAGGTCTACAACAATGACGGCGGCGATGCCCCTCCCCCCCCCTCGCCGCCGTCGCCCTCCCATCCTCGCCCTCCTCGTATTGTTCCCCCTCGCCGCCTTCGCGCTCGCCCTCGTCGCCGTGTCGGTGTCCACCGTCCGGATGACGGGCGCGGGCCCGAAGCCGCGTTCCGCCGCGGGCGATGCCGGGGGGTCGGATCTGGCGCGAGAGCTGGGCTACCTCGCCGGGGGCGGGGCGCCCCCGACGACCCGGCCGCAGAAGAGATCGCGGGGGGCGGCGACGGCAGGGTCGAAGGCGAGGCAGACGCCCGACAGAAACCAGAGAGAATCGAAGGGAAGCGCGGCGAACAAAGAGGAATCGAGCGGAGCTAGCAAGCGGGCAATGGGTCCCCTGTCCGATCAACAAATCATCGTGATGGGCGCGCCGGGAACCGGAACGACATCGGTCGCATCGGCTCTTGTCGATTTGGGCTACCGGGTCTCGCACAATCACGGCGATACGCTGAAGTCTGGGAAATGCAATGCGATTGCCAACACGATGGAGTCTCGCTACCGACAACTTCACCATGAGCATCCGGGTGCGACATGGATCGTCACTCATTCGAGCAATGTCTCTGCATGGTTTGACTCTGTGTCTTTTCATATTGCTTATCATGGCAAGGGCAGGAAGCTCTTGGGAAGTAGGATTTACGATTTGCACGAGAGATTGCAGATGAATACAGACATCCTCCACTCTTTTCCAGCGGACTCCACCACCACAAGAAAGGCCACGTTCGAGTTCATGGTTGAGCACAGGGATGCATACCTGGGTGCTTATAAAAGCTACTACGAAAATCTCTTCCGGTTCTTGTCAGAGAAGAGGCCGCGTCATCAAAGCTCAGTGCCCGTCGTCGATGTTCGAGCAGGAGACGGATTCAACAAACTTGTGGACGTGACAAGAAATGGGACACAGCTTGTTGATACGAGCGTGCCGTTTCCGCATATAAACACGAAGCACGATCCAGTTCAATTGTCTGGAGTAATATGTGTGTCAGATGGGAAACTCCAGGACGAGAGGAACCGTGCATATCTTCAGGCTATCACGGGACGCGGTGCCCACGGTGTCCTTCAGTCACAGTTCAAAGCACCCAATGTCTTGGAACTTGATGAAACGTCAAAAAAGCACGGCAACCAACGCGTCCCCAGCATCATTCACTTTATTTGGATTGATACCGCCCATTGGAAAAGCCCATCTGATCAGCTTCCCATCTCATCTGATGTTCTGGAAATGGCTTCTGCCTGGCAGAAACTCCACCCTGGCTGGCGTGTGATCATCTGGACGAACGAAAGCGTTCTGGGACATTTCCCAGAGCTCTACCACGTATTCACATCGTTGTCCATAACCATTCCGTCCTGGGCATCGGATATCATTCGGTATCGCATCCTTGCAAGATATGGGGGTTTGTACCTCGATACGGACATTGTCCCCACGCGGAGTATACCCCCAACTTTGATGGAATCTCCATTTTCAGTCTGCGAGGAACCTCGAAGTTTTGATCCATCAAATAATGCAAACAAAAAAGACGTCGGCGCCAGCGGCACCAGCAAATGTAAGAAGGCGGGAACTGCAGTTATTGCGTCTCCTCGCGGAAATGCTGACGTTCAATTTGTAGCGGATGAGTCAGTGCGCGAGTCCGAGAAATTTGCAAAAAGAACCGGTACCACCAGTCAACTTAGCATCAAACCAAACCTCGCTCAGCTGACTGGACCCAAATTCTGGTCCATAACTGCACTTTCTCCCAACTCAACCATCAAAATTCTACGTTCGACATCATTTTTCCCATGTACCTTCGCTGAGAAATACATCGGCTGCATTGCAGAAAGATTTGCAGATGATCCTGACATTTTTGGCATGCATCAGTGGAAGCACTCGTGGAAAGATTCAATTTGGAAGGGTGCGGATGAGGGATTGGTCAAAGATGGTGTGGTGGAAAAAATCGAGCCTTCCAAGCTACATGCAAATGCAGAAGTGACAATGAAAGGTGTAGTAAACTGCGGTAATCGCACTGCCCAAACCTGTGCAGACTGCACCCAAGGAAATGGTCAACGTTGGTGCAGAGGCGATTGCATGTGGTCAACTGAAAGTGAACCCAGAGGGGTTTGTGTCTTGAGACAGACACTAAAAAATGATGAAGGAGGGAAGGAGAATATGGCAAACAAAAAGGAGCCAAGTGGAGTGAGACAGGCAATGGGTCCCCTGTCCAATCAACAAATTATTGTGATGGGCGCGCCAAAAACTGGTACGACATCAGTTGCATTAGCTCTTGTTGCTTTGGGCTACCAAGTTTCCCACAACCAAGGTGACACGCTGAAGTCTGGGAAATGCAATGCGATTGCCAATACAATGGAGTCTCAATATCGACAACTTTACAATGAGCATCCCGGTGCGACATGGATCATCACTCATTCAAGCAATATCTCTGCATGGTTTGACTCTGTGTCCTTTCATCATGGTTATCATGGAAAAGGCAGAAAAGGCTTGCGAAGTAGGCTTCATGATTTGCACGAGAGGTTGCAGATGAATACCGACATCCTCCACTCTTTTCCAGTAAATGCCACAAGAAAGGCCGCGTTCGAGTTCATGGTTGAGCACAGGGGTGTGTACATGGATGGTTATAAAAGTTACTACGAAAATCTCTTTGAGTTCTTGTCAGAGAAGAGGCCACATGACCAAAGCTCAACGGCCATCATTGATGTTCGAGCAGGCGATGGATTCGACAAACTTGTGGACGTGACAAGAAATGGGACACAACTTGTTGATGCGAGCGTGTCATTCCCGCATGCAAACACAAAGCACAATCCAGGACAATGGCCTAAATGTGCCCCTTGAAAAATATGTGGACATGCATGGGTGGGTTGAGGGGAAGTTGCAGGCAGAGGACAGGTTTGTGAGCAGTTGATGGCACTGACTTGTGGGCAACCAACAGTACTCATGTCGCGAAACTTGTTGGTGATACCCCCAAATTTGGCTAACCATTACTCTTCATAAGTAGATCAGTGAAATTTCATAAACAGTGACATTCAGGCCGTACCATTTTAGTTCGCTTTGTTTAGAGGCTAACAATGGCACTGCAATGTTGTTTATTTCTGGGTTTGAACTTTAAAGCTAGAATTTGAAAATTCCGAAACCGAGGGAAATATGCCTGGTCTCAATAAGTAATGAATCTCAAATTCTAGTACTCTGGATGCTACACGTGTGTTACACCTCATTTTTGATAATTCAGAGTTTTTTATTTTGTTGTTGCTTTAGACACTTGAGTGTACCTGCAAGCTTAGCCTAATCATGTACATTTGACCCTCTAGGATAGAAAACACATTTATCTAAGTACTTTTTTTGGCATGAAGATGCTATGTGCTCTTTGGTATTTTGCGAGAAAAGAAACAGCTGATCCCTGGTTGAAACAGTATGATGTGAAACAATCATGTTGGATCAAAATGTTTTGGTTGAAAAATGAATGATGTGCAATGGGATAATGTGGTTGGGACGGTGTGTAGTGAAATAATCATGTTAGATTGAAACATTTTGACTGGAAAAATGATGAAAAATAATGTGCCCAGGGTTTCATGCCATGGATTGATTTTAGCAGTTCATGGTGTTTGTCTGGTCAGAGGCCCAATTTTTGTTTCGGATGCAGCTTCAACTATTTGACCTTTGTGAAAATAATTATTTTCTAATGGCATTTATATGTATTACTAAAAATTGATATGTTTTGCCAACACTAGCATTGTTGCTTTGTCAATTTAATCAAAGGAATACTCAAGTATCAGGGCCAAAATTGAGTCTAGGATATAATTTGAATCTAATAATCTGCAATGCTAAAATGTGATTCTCCTCATTTACAATTACACATCCCTTCACAGAAAAATAGTCCTATTCCCTCCACCCCCAGTTCTGTGATCAGTAAGGTATCTAGTAAGATGATTGCTGTTAGCAGTGACCACAACACATTTCCAGCCACTTGCGAAGGCATGCTTGATGCAATAATTTCCAAGCACAGTCTGAAGCAAGAGCAAGTCATAACTCAGCTTTGGAATTGGAACAACAAAACCTATTGAAGCTGAGGGAAGCAAGGTTTTTATTAAAAAAACTAAAAAATCTGGTCATCTAGTTTAATATCCAAAATAATATTCTTACTCTTCAGGAATCATGACCTCCTGTTTTTCCAAAGATTTTTTTATTAGTATCCACCTCGTTCTCGATCGAAGCTCACGCTATAATGCGGCAATTATGTGTAACAGTCGTGCCTGGCTGGTCGTCTCGCTCGTTCGGCAGCCCCACCATCAAAGGAGTTGGCGGGAAAGCACATATATAAGTTGCTGCAGGTATGCATATCGCTCACATCGATCGGTCGCCGAAGCAGTAGCGGCGGTGGTGGTCGGATCGAAGTAAGAGAGAAGAAAGTTTTTGGAGGTAAAAAAGTGTGATGTTTCGCGTTTCGTTGCCAACGGCAGCAAGAAATACCTTCATTTAGCAAAATGTTGTGGTTTCATTAAAATTTAGAATATATGATGGTGTTCGTGTACTACACTTTCCAGATCAGTTGTTTTGTTCGTCACGGGGGAAATTTCCCACACCTCCGAAGATATTTCAATTAATTTCTAAGTTTGTTTCTACTCGCAGTGAACACAACTCGGCCTTGATGTAAGGCTGGCGCAAAGAAAAGGTCAAGGGGACAGGATGACTACCCATAGTGCGCGGCGCGAGCGTTACGATTTTTTCGTTTTTTGAGTTGTTGTCCCATTGTTCGCAGTGACAACCGCGTCTTCTGCAAGATCCTAGATGAGGCGGATAGTACGTACATAACCACATATTCATCGTTTTTTCTTACTTTTCGAGCTCGCATTTAATTGGTGAGGCCAATATTGCCAAATATTGCCGAATATTGCCGAGTATTGCCGAGTATTGCCGGATATTGCCATGATATTGCCACGATATTGCTGCGATATTGCCTAGCGGCAAAATTTGGCAATATTTGGAAATACTCGGCTATACTCGGCAACATCGGCCACGCCAGAAAGAGAAGCGATGGCAACACCAAAGTCGTACAAAAAGAAAAAAATCGAATTTAAATTGCCTCTAACACATGTTTGGCGACAAAACCCTTGAGACACATACAAGGAATCCGGAATATTGCCAGACAGACTGGCGACGGAACGCGAAAGTCGTCGCCAGATTTTGCTTACAGCAAAATATTTCTACAAGAAAATAAAAGAGACACGAGTCATCGGCTAGTACTTCTTGCTGACCCTTCTCGCGCACTCGACGCGTGGCGCCGACCGGCCGGCGACCAATGAGACGTATGTACATAAGTATAAACGCGACTAACTTGCGTGCTCTCCCACAATTTCATCTTGTCGGACGCGCGTCGTTCGCGTGCGTGGACGTGTGTGGCCAATATTTCCGAGTATCGCCAAATATCGCCAAATATTGTATATTGCTACTATATTGCCAAGCGGAAATATTTGGTAATATTTGGCAATACTTGGCAATACTTGGAAATATTTGATAATATTTGGCAATATCGGCCACAAATGCGAGCTTGAAAAGAAAAAAACGATGATTATGTGTTTAGGTACGTTTTACACGCCCTATCCAGGATTGTTGCACTAGAATAGTACCTAATGTAGGTACCCACTGTCACTGTCTGCCCATGGGATCCACTTCATAGGATCACGTAGGCAGCATAGGTGTATGTGCCCAAACTTTCGGCCCTAGTGCCACGGCAGACCCTGCAACGCCCGGACTGCGCTTCTCTTGACGTGCTCGACCGGGTCACCGCTCTTGAGAGCCAGCCGCCGCCGTCCGCGTGAGATATCGGTCGTCGACTCGTCGATGGCCGTCTGGACCGTTGACCCACGTGCTCCCGTCGTTGCTGCTAAGCTCACTCCGCCTCGACGGATGCGTGCAACCAACCAGCAGTCAGTGGCCACAATTCTTCACGCAACTTTTTGCGCACTCCACCTGATTTTTCGGGGGGTCTGAGTCACTCTCCCCAGCAATTTCGATGACTGTGCTCGAAAAATTGACGGTGGTGGGATCGAGCCCACTCTCCACCACCGTCCCTCGATCCCCCAATCTAATGCTCTCCTCCCCTCCCAGTATGGTTGAGGCGGACGGAGGTAGCTCGCCGTCGCCAGCGGCTGAGAAGGGTTCATTGTCACCAGCGGGTTGAGCCACGGGACGTCTCGCCCCAGCCAGTTTGCCATCGAGCCGGAGCGCGGAAGACGAAGCCGGGCACATTGATGCCCGCCCCTCCCCGAGTCCAGCAGGCCTGAGGGCCCACCCCCATCCCAACGGGGGGAACGATACCGGTGAGGGAACAGCAAACTCATCTGCCCCAGAGCCATGGTGCTCCCCACTCACTACGAAGTGAGCGGGCGGGTCCAATCCATTGGACCTCATCCGTCCCGACCATGAACATGGCCGCGCCTTCTCAACCTATCAGAGAATGGCCCCCACCCCTCTCGTTGCCACTGCGGCGACTCGGGCGACTTCGGCGTCCACCACCCCCACCCCCACCCCCACAACCACGACAAAGCTGCCACCCTTGACCGACGGGGTTGCAGCTCCAGAAATTAGGGAGCCGGCGGACAAGTTACCCTCGTGGGCCCTGCCCAGGGACACGGGGGCCAGTCAAGTCGACGCAATGGTGCCTCGAGGGGAATTCGAGGCGCGCTCCGACATGGGATGTCGGGGGCAAGGGGAGATCAGGGATCTCCCTGTCGCAGCGACGGTACCTCCAACGGATATCAAGGCACGCCCCGACATGGGTCGTCGGGGAATGGGGGGATCCGGGATCTTCCTGTTGCAGAGGAAAATGTGCCGCGAGGGGATACATCAGCACTCGTATTGGGACACTTTGGAGGTGATTACCGGGGTATGGGGGGACACGCACTTGGGGAGAGCGAACACGTGCCACGAGATATTTACATCACGCCAGAGGGGACGGCGCCTGAGGACCACCACCTTCCACATCCTAACCACGGGAGCTTATACTTCATGGATCAGGATGGGATGGATGAACGGATGTATGCTCTCGCGTCCTTCCATCGGGACTGTCGCGGGGAAGGGATGACGGCGCCGGGGGCCCACGTAGGCCCCGCTGGGAACTTCACTGCTGGGGGGAACGACGCTGCGTTAACCCAAACACACACCCTTGTAACGGTGTACGACGGCAGCTTGGGTGATTGGGTTGCCCCTACCATCGTCTGGCCTACGGAGGAGTCTGTGGCGCTTGCCACCTCCTGGGATGAGGAGGAACGTGTGTTTCAATCGGCACTGCTCCGTGGTCTCCATGCCCCGCCCACCAGTGTGAGGGCATGTTGTCAGCGTTCTTTTCGACGACGCCGCAACCACCCACCTCGGACGGAGACAGGGCCTGATTCTGATTCATCAAACTCGTCAAGCGGGGGCCGAATGCGGAAACGCCAGCGACGTCGCCGTGGCAAGAATCGTGGCGCGTTGAAGCAGCCCGACCCTTCCGCCCCTCCGAACGAGGAGCCAACACTACCTGCCGTTGTCGAAGTTCAGGATGAGCACAGGAATGAAGCAAGCTCATCGTCAGAGAGAGAATAACTGAAATCTTTACATACATCTTATGGGTCCTATATCGGACTGTTGGGTGCCATGAACCTNCTCTGAATTTTGATTTGTGTCAACCCCGATCTAAAAAAGGTCTCGCCTCTACCTAAAATATCGCAAAAATGCTGCCTCGCCAATGTAGAAATAGTCGCCTCAGCGTCGGCCATCCACCCTTTATGAAAAGACCATGATATTAAGTGATATATAACTCAATCGGGCAGTGGACCAAGATCTGATTGAATTAGATCTCAATCTCTGTAGTCTTGACCATTTCCTGGAAATCATGCCAGACGTGCCAGACATCACAAATCTATCAGTAGTTTTATCTTGATTCAGTTCTGCCGTGTCCCAACTTTGGTCGCAGATGCCTTTCCAGTTCCGGGCGTTCATCCACAGGTTGACTGGTCTGAGTTGAATGCAAAGTCTTTGTCTTGTTTGAAGAAGTCTTTTGCATTTGATCAGTTCTTCAAGAACATGTTTGTCCTGTTCGTTGAGGTCTCTCTCTCTACAATGTGAGATCGATATCCGATTTGTCGTGAAGCTCTTTGAGGTGCGGAGTGTCGTTGTAGGCATTTCTGCACACAAAATCTGTGGCATTAGCATTTCAACAGTTGCCATTCGCCTCGCATGCCTCAAATGCTGGTTAAATTGTGGCACACCAAAACTGTCCGGTATTGGTTGGGGACGTGCAGCGAAACCAACTGCTCATTCCTCCGCTCCTTCTCTCTGCAGTTTTCCATATAATTCTCTGCTGCTTCACTCGTCGAGTACGATTTTGTCTTTGTGTACACAAACGACATTGATCAGCGAAATCAGGTGCGTGTATTGTCTTAGGCACATCTGTCACAGTTGATATGGGACCAAGAGAGCCGTCACAATAAGATGAGTTTGGTTGTATCAATTTGGGCTAAAGCCCCCGTCGTAATCCCTCTTCCCAAAAGTGAACCGCTTTATCATGGCTCATGCGCATGTTCAGACTGTTGGAAAGCAAATCAAACCTCCACGGCAAAAGCAATGAGTGGTGATATTGATGAGGCAAGAACAAACCCATTTCATAGATCGATTGAGGAATGAGATTTCCGAGCAAGCCTGCAAAAGCTCCATCGTTGTGATATGCGCCATTGCTGTCATCCCTCTTTCCAAACGATGAGCCTGTGACAAATGGTCTGGGGCAACACACCACCATCGTTTAGTCCTGTT
This sequence comes from Thalassiosira exigua, assembly GCA_036939895.1. Classification (NCBI taxonomy): domain Eukaryota; phylum Bacillariophyta; class Thalassiosirophyceae; order Thalassiosirales; family Thalassiosiraceae; genus Thalassiosira; species Thalassiosira exigua. The sequence goes on from JALLPA010000700.1 coordinate 12,458, forward strand.
TGTGGATTAAACACAAGAAATTCCTGACAAAGGCAGAACACTTACATCCAAGTTGTCTGGATCAGCAATTCTTTCAAATGATTGACACCCGACGGCTCCTGAATAGTAACCGCATGCCTTTTGCCCCATGTAGAAGTGATTACATGGATTCTTTGCAGAGACTCTTGCATATTACGATCGTGTTCTGGAAGTATGCATCTCGCATTGCCCGAATGGTTTGGTCGAGCTTCCATGTCAACATCGACCAACATGTCGCCATCGACAGTTGCATTCTGCACAGATTGGGTACTGCAATTGTTCTGTTCGCCCATGCTCGAAAACAGACCATCAATAAAGTGCTCTACGACGCCATATCTACTGATTTCGCCCGTCACCCATCGATTGCGAGAGGAATGGGCGAGTTCTATCACGGAATCGATCGGAACTTTAAATAAGGAGGAAACCAGGGCCAGACATCCCGCAGAGAAGCAGTAGTACTCGCGAGGTCGTGAATTGCTCGATTCTTCGTGAGACTGCAGCCTTCCCAGCGTGTAAAAGTAGCCCGAAAATCCAGCGCCGGGGATGTAGACGTCGATCGAATCGCTGCTCTTCGGCGCGTGTGTGTCGCTGATCCCTTGCGATCTGGCGTCAAAGGGCTCAAGGAACATTGAAAGAAAGTTTGCCGTCACTGATGCTGCGATTACAAGGGAGGGAAGGGCCAAGATCACCCATTTCTTTGTCGAGACAGACAAGTTCATTGTGTTTCTTCTGTTGCTGTTACGTTTTGGGGCGGCAAGCGCGACGGCGTCGGGCGGAGGGGGTGGTTGCTGTTGCTGAGGGTAGGGAGGGAGAATGAAATGAGAAATGAGAGATGTCATGGCCGCCATGACCAGTTCTGTGAGGGCGACACGGTCTCTCAAGATCAAAGGATTTGGGACATAAGGTCAGAAAACGGACCATA
>JALLPA010000701.1:646-13376 GCA_036939895.1 Thalassiosira exigua
CCGCCCCCCCCCCCCCCCCCCCCAACTACACACTTCCTTTTTAAAACTTAATTAGATATTCTCACACCTCTTATGAAAGACCAAATAATGCCATTTCTATCTCATCGTGATTTTCTTTGTTATTCTAAGAAATGGTAATGGACCCAGTAGCTGCAGGACAACCCGTTGTCATCTAGGTTTATCTAGAGAGCAAAAGTTTGAAACATTCTTTGTTTCACGCCGGAAACTAATATATGCGATTTCAGCATTCAGCAACCTTGAAGCACATATCATAGTGTAAATTTTATACTTTTGATAAAGCATTTTTTCGACCAGTTTTGACGAGTTACTACGTACCGAGAAATAGCACATTCATACGTAAACAAGTATTAGAACAAAATTTCTCTAGCTGTCTTTAGAGGGATTTTAAACTAGATGTGACCGTGTGATTACTTGCAGTAATTAGGTCTTGAAGCTTGCAGCTGCTGCATGTTGGCTTCTCTTGTCTTGATAGAGGGGAACTGAAATGGTGTAGAAGGGGGAGGGGGGAAATTGTACTGGGAAGCCCCCCCCTTCACACCCTCCCTGGTGCTGTGGTAGTATCTGATCTTTTAGGAGTGATAAAAGTTATTCTGAAGCTCACAGCTGCTTTGTATCGAATTTGATAGTTATTCTGAAGCATGTAGCTGCTGTGTATCGAATTCAACCGTTTGGTGAACGAAAGAGCTTGCATTTGCAATGTAGTGCATCAATAAATAAAAATCCCCCGTAATACGTAGGCTGCGCTTGGGAGCATATATGACTGTGCCCACATCATGCATTTATGAGTGTTCAGCTTGTGATTGATCGTGCGAACCTGAGTGTTGTCTTGGTTTATTCCGTAGCCGGTCTTGAGAAAGGTCATCGAATTGAAAATGACCTTTCGTGAAAATGACTCCATATGGTATCAGATTAAAGTGCCCAGTCCACCTTCATGTCAACGTGTGTGATTGTGTGTGATGACACATGGTCATATGTGACTGCACGTGTGGGTGGTGGGTGGCCCGATCAGGAGACAGGAGAAGGAGAATTGACGAAAAAATATTGATGGTCTGGAGTAGTTAGACTATGTAGATGTAACCACGTGGTCACTTGTAGACAGAGGTAGCCCATATTACGCTACCGTAGGTATAGCAAGAGTTTATACTTGTTTGCCCCAATAAAAAATAATGGTTCATAATCGAGAGTTTTTTTCTAGATGGAATTTTTGATGTCACTATCCCTACGCCGTAGGAATCAGTACAAAATATCTCCTCTCGCCGCATTACGCGCGTGATTTGAGGAATTTTTTTCGCTCGCTCCAGTTTGAACTTTCAATCGTACGATACCTAGGTAGGTAGCTAGGTACGGATCGAACCCCCCACAAACGAACCATGGCACGTCCGCTTCCCATCACATCGGCGGTCGTCATGGCGCTGGCAAAGGCGCCATGAAATCGCCAAGCAGGGAATCGCTTCTACGGAAGGTCCGTAATGATCCCCCTGGAGCGATTTGTGTGGCGTTTTATTCCACCTAAACCCCCCTCAAAAGAAAATGACACTCGCGGAATTGAAACTAATTTTCCTGCCGCCGAAGACCATGGCAGCTGCCGGGGTTAACGAGAGAATCCGGCGGCTCCAAGCAACGAATAGAACCTATAGAAATACCTCAAAATTTGTCAGATGAGCTCTTTGCCCTTGCTTCGTTGCTAACAGGGCTCATTTGCTATTTGTCATTTGGGCTCGTTATTTCGTCAAATGACCGTGTCCGAACTTACCGCATCATTTATTGCAGTACAAAAACGGTCATTTATGATTACGGGCAAGTACAAAGACCCGAGCGAATGTTTTTCACCAAAAACGCTCTATATAGAAATGTTTTTTTTCACATTTCCTAGTATCCCTGTTCCTCATATCTAAAACATTGACCTTTGTTAGACCAATCTAGTCCAAAGTTTTCAATAGGCCCTTCTAGGCCGTCGCACTGCATTCCAAGCGTAAGATGAATTTTTCAGAGGTCTTGCAAGCTGGTTGGGCCAATTCCTCACTCTATAGAGTACCAGTACCTACTTAGGCGCAAAAGACAAAACTTTGCGAACCGACATGTCCCGTGGCATACAAACCCATTTCGATATGACAGTAAGCACCGTCCAGACTAGGTATCCAATATTTTCCCCCACCCTCACCCTTATCAGCTCCCAACCTTCCTCAACTATCCTCCCCCCTCCCTCCAACTTCGTTGACGCACCCCAACTTTTCTCTAGAGATATTATTCACAATCTAGCCTCACATTCACCGTCAACATTGCACCCAATCCCCCCCCCCCTTTCGATCATACATTATGGCCAGGATTTCGGATCAAATTTCGGGGATCAAGCGAGTGCTTCAATCCTGGATGAATTCGTTGGCCAAAGACAATAGCAGGATCAAACAAGCTGTCAGGGTACACTTCATCCCCTGCCCGAGAAAGGAGAACGAAGGCATCGAGATCTACACATAAATTATAATGTATGAATTTGCGAGGATGATAATTTCCCCCCCGATAGCTCATTACATTTTTTGATAAGAACTATAGACATATGGAAGAAAACCAGTTGCATTTCTATTTTATGTCATTGATCGTATGTTTCCACACAGGTTACGATGGCTCAAAATAGAGTGTACCATTTGAGGTACGTCCTTGGTAGAGATGAAGAGTCGACTCTCACGTAACACCCAGCAACGAAAAACTAGTGATTTAAACATTGTGAAACAATTTCACGCAGAGTGAGGCAACCAGTTCAATAACATAGAGACATGATAAATGTCTTTCCCTTTCAAAAATTGTAATCGTCCTCCGATATGCAAACGGTCGGCAACATTATCAGCCGGTTAGATTCCTATAGCAATACTTCAAAATTTCTCATCTGAGCTCTTTGCCCTTGCGTCGTCGCTAACAGAAGGTCCCATTTGAGCTCCTGATTGTCCCATAAGGGTGCGTCCGAACTTACCGCATCATTTATCGCAGTACAGAAACGGTCATTTACGAGTATACGGCCAATTACAAAGACCACGAGCTAGTGTTTTTCACCAAAAACGCTCTAAACACAAATTCGGTTTTTCTAATTTACCCGTATCCCCATTCGTCATATCTAAAACCTTCGACCTTTGTTAGACCGATCTAGTACAAAGTTTCAATAGGGAATTCTAGGCCGCCGCACTGCATTCCAAGCGTAAGATGAATTTTTCGGAGGGTCTTGCAAGCTGGTTGGGCCAATTCCTCGCTCCCTTTAGACCGGCCCAAAATCTGCATCCCGACTCGTCCCGCGACACACATACGTCATCGGCCGCCTCTTCGGTCTGCGTTGGCTCGCGTCGAACGAGTCGCTGCCCTCGCGATCGCCGTTGAACGACGCATCCGAGGGCTCATCGAACTAAGGCGCGATTTGCGAACGAGTCGCGTCCCCCCGAGCGATTTGCTCGCGTCGAACGACGCTCCCGATGTTACACACCTATCACGCGTGACTTCTTGTTACTTCATCAGTTACCAACACTATCCAAATCTCTCCTCGATCCCCCCCCACCCTTTGATCGCCTCTAGGTGTCCCTATCGCGCTGGGCAAACACTCCCACAGCACTGCTTTGCCCACACAACTCGAACACTTTTGCCCACTTTGAGATACTGATACCGACGTTGCAACCCCTCTAGCTCCCGACACCGAAAATGTTGCAACGCGCAAGGCAGTATGCGTAAGTAACATAAATAAAGGGGCAAGCGCCCTCTGGCCCCCATTTGGATCCTCCTATCGTCCAGCCTCTTTAAGACCATGGCCGCCCCCGCCAGCGCCCGGACCGTCGTGATCGTCAGCCGTCGGTTCCTTGGCGAGGCCGCCACGCGGTTGCTTGGGTACGCGGTTGCTTGGGTGCCGTCGCCCCCTTCGTCGCCCAATGGTGCGTGTTGCGCCCGCCCGCTCGCCGACGCTGCCGTCCCGTCGCCGTCGGCACGTGCTCCCATCCGCCCGCCCACGGCGTGCGACCCCCCCTCCGCTCCGCCGTGTGTTTTTGCGCGTGCGACCCCTCGTTCGCCTGCGTTTGGCCCGTCGACCGACGGTTCGTGACGCGCTCATATCGAACCCGAACGACCACAACGCCGACGGTCACGCTCGCCCGCGTTTTTCTTGAAGGCTATCCGCGGTGTCTGACGCCGTTCGCGGCTCCGCCCCGCCCGTGTCGGCGCGCGTCCTTTCGCTGGCGGATGGGTCGCGTCACACCCTCATCCGCTCGGGATGCCGATGGCGCGCGTCCCGCCCCCCCCCGCTGGTTTCGATGTGGTCTAACGCCGTCCGTCGCCGACGGGTCCGCAGTGTCTAGCTACATCGATGACGGGGGGGTCTGCGGTGTCCGACGCCGTTTGAAACCCACGCTCTCCCCTCTATCTTTATCATCGCACACCGCAACAGGCACAAATAACCGCACTGACGACACTCAACAAACATGTCGAACTGGAGCCGGGTTATGACCCATCAACTCTATGCAGATGCCGGCATGCCCGTCTGCGTGTTCTGTGCGAAACAGGACGGACAGGGACGATGGCCCACCCAGCATGAAATAAACAAACTTGGTGCCCGTGTGCAACCCAAGGAACTCACCCTGTGCGGCATCTACCCTGATGGCACGCTCGGCGACCCCGTCCCCCCACGAGCTCATGACCCGGTGACCCCATTCCAAACCAAAGAACCAAGGAGGAACGGAGTGGTATGCAGATACTGCAAAATGGTACAGGGGGGCCGGTACTTGGTGCACCCTCGCTACACGGCCATGGAAATAGAACGCGTAGCGATCACTGAAAACAGACCGATCGCCCTTCACAACGCCAACACCGCCTTCAACCAGCACTCCCAGGCCTTCGAGGCTAAATGCGGACCACTCCAGCAATCGCCGAACCCGTTCAGAACCCTCGGCATTGAATGTCTGCGCGTCATCACCGATTTCATAGGTAATCCCAAAGAACTACGAGCCATCGCTGTAGCAGAACCCACCCTGAGTGAAGCGGTCTGGGACACGCGGAAGAACCCAGCCAACTGGCAGGGAACATACAAACTCCGCCTGCAACAAATAAGCGACAGTGGTAGTCACGAAATTGCCGACAGGAACCAATACGACCTACGCATCGGCCAGAGGGTACGCATCATCAAGGACAAGAGTCTACGAGTTCGAAAAGTCAATAGCTGCAGCCTGGTAGGCGAGGAAGCCACTGTAGTGTCGGCATTTGCCACACAAGTTCGATTACTACCAGAATGCTTTTACTACCAGGGTCCCAAGAAGACCATCCTGATGAGCTCGAATAGCGTAGCATGGGTGAGCGAAAACAAACCTCTGCCATGCCCTATTTTCTTACCCAGAGACACAGGCAAGCAACGCTTGAAGATGGCATCTCCAGCAGCACACAGTCGCTCCGCACTGGCTTCAATCAAACATGAAGCCAAAATGAAGAGAATATATGTGCGACTTGTCCTCGAACAACCCACAGGAGGGGGGCCCACTTACATACACCCACCTTTCCCGAAGCCAGACTCCTTCCGCTGGCTACGCTTTGAACTGAGCAACGTCAACCCACAGAATGCGCACGAACGCCTGTGGAAGGACGAGCGCAAGGTGGAAGATCAATACGACAAAGCAGCAAGGAAACTTGAGATCTCACGCCTCGAAACAACCGAGAGCGCTGTCCAACGGACGGAGCGCCTGCTGAGACGCCCAACGGTGCCCCCTCGCCCACGCTGGATGTGATAATCATCACTCGAATTACAAGTTAGGAAACTCGAATCTAGAGAAACATTAGCACAAACAAAGCCCTTCGACACTTAACCCTATGTCTTCGTCACTCCTCATCTTCGCTATCGACAACCCTCCTCGTTTTTCCCACACGGCGTCGAGGGGGCAATTCATCATCTTCGCTCGACTCCCCCCCTCGAGGACAAACCTCATCATCATCTATAGCGTCTTGTACACCAGCCTCAACCTCTTCCACTTCGCGAGCTCTTACAATATCAGTCTCGATCTCGAACACCCCACTCTTCGATCCACCTTCGTCTGATGCAATGAATTCGAATTCACTGCTCGTCGATGCAGAGAATTCATCTTCTAGGTCCAAACCCACTCCCATTGCCGCTGCTACCGGTTCGTTGCTAGACACAGAATCATCACTACTTCCTACCTGGTCCTCATTTTCCTCTCTGTACTTACTTCCTGTTTTCTTGGACAGCAACGGCACATCCTCGTGCAGTTTGCCCCTATTCCCCCCCCTCTTCCTGCGACGTGAGGTTTTTGCCTCGCGGGCTTTCTTGGGGGCTTTCTTCATCCAAAGATCTGGCAGATTCACCTGCCCAACCAACAGAGACGACGCTGTTACTCTGGAGCGTTTCCTGCCCTTCTTCATCCTCTTCTTTCCGGCCTTATTGTCCCCCAACCCAGCCCCCCCCCCAACACTCTTCTCTATATCCGCTCGCCCAACACTCTTTTCCATATCCCCCGCCATCGACCCTTCACCTCTATTGCAACCTACCTCCGCGACAACATTCTTGGCGATTATCCTCGCAAGCCTCCAGGCTTCCCTATTCTTCCACTTCTTCCCCTTGTCATATCGTTTGCATTCTCCCACCCCACACTCTTCTCCGCATTCTCCCTGCCTATGCTCCTCCAACCCGTTCGAGATTGCCCCCACACACCCTGGCGACCTCTCCTTCCCACCGCCCCTGTCGGTCGTCTTCTCACATGCCCTGGCAACCCATTCCGCCAGAGTCATGGTTGGAGACCTGTTTACAGTCCATGGTCGCAATATACCCCCGCCAAATTCCTCACGAGACACAGGGCTTGGATCGTATCTCTCTCCTTCATCGACGGACCATGGCCACCCAATCTTGTTCATCCAAGCCTTGGTGCTCTCAACAATGAACTGCTCCGTTTTTTAATGGACTCTTTCACGTATTTGTTCGATCCAGTACACACGAGAACACCCGTATCTTGGAGATACTTGAAATGCTTTTGACCCTCTTGAGTGACAATCAACCACTCTTTGTGACGTATGTTCAGCCTAACCATGAACGCATCACTGTAATCATCGTCCAACCTCGCGCTGTCCTTGCGCAAATGGTCAATGAGCCTATACGCTGCAATCCAATCGGAACACTCGTCATCTGGCATAACCTGAATGTCATCCAGCCACTCTAGATGCTTTCGGTAGTATTCTAAGCGAGCATATCTCCCAAGCTTGTCCCAGTTCCCCAGCCTCTCTTCCATTGCAGCCAGCACTTTGTCCATATCGGACCACGTCCACTTGCAAAGATGTTTCCTGACAATGTGTCGTCTAGCACAGGGGAACTCAAAGTGAAACGCAACATCCAGGTCACGCACCAGTCTTCGGAAGGTAATCTGAATTACCTCATCGTTGTTGTATGCCACCCATCCCCTCGGATGAAAAATCAGAGAGAACAATAACTGAGGCCCAATAAGTTTGATCCGCAACCATCCATCGTGCAACTGTTCAGCTGTTAGGCCACTACCAGCGCAGTTATCCTTCGATTCCCCACGCCTCGATTTATTCGCCGACTCCCCATGCACTGCCATTAGCAATTCTTTCGAAGACAATCCAATCGACGACACCTCATCATCCTCACGACCCACCTCCGACGATCGATGTGGTTTGTTTTGTTTATCACCACCACCAACAGACGCTCGAATGGTATGCATCTCTCTCCACTGCACAGCACCCTGACGCCCCATGTTTTCCACGTACGACAGCACTCCATTGAAGAGCGTCTCGTCACGAGAGCTGAACTTTGCTCCACAAGCGTCGGAGGGATCAAATGGTGGTAACAGATCCCAATCATCAACATGCGGCAAGTAATCAAGGCACTGTTCGTATTTGTACGCCCGCCTCTTATGAGTCATGGAGTTGTTCCATATCAACACAAGGTGGTTTAAGCCATCATCGGCCAACACCGATGGATCTGCCGCCCAATCCATGGCGGATCAGCTCTTATGCATCTTGAAGTAGGGGGAACTCCGATCCTCTCCCAAGGGGCAGAGATTTTCTATTACCTCAACAATCTCCTCACACAACCCAGAACCCATTAAAGCTTACAGTTTAACATCACGCCTTTCAAGTATCGAACAATACACAGGATACAAATGACCCCTCAAGGCGCCCATATTAGATGCACCCCCCAGCGCACAGAAAACCAAACAATGGACCATGTTGGTGCCACCTTCCAACCCACCATAGTCGAGACGCCAACCCCCATCAGTCGCCCCCTCGTTCTGAAACAATGAATACCACCAAGCCAACTCGATCGCCCGCTATCACCAATGTCGACAAGGGGAATCACATAGATCTCGAAATCCAATCAATCGGAGATTCCCATCCTCCGGACGATCCTACAGTCGCCCCACCGAGTGATGGACTGAGCATATCGTTGCTGGGTATTGCATGCAGGTCGACGAAATCGGACATTGGCAACGGCCTTCTGGTTAGTCGAAATACTCTGCATAGGCACTTAAAAAAATGCACAGTGTGCTCCAGACGGTACATGGGCACAAGTGTCAGGAAGGTCCTCATGTCAATCCGATCGGCAATTCATCGTCTTCATCAGCGCGTGTCAACGGCAGAATTGCGAGTAATGTATCCATCCCCTTTCAGTGCAACACACCACGCATGCAGCATTTGTGGGTTTCACAGCACCAGGAAGAGAAACGTCGATCGTCACATAACTAGCAGAAAGTCCAAATGTGCCGCAGGAGTTGCCATAGCACAAAAAGGCAGACGCAGGAGCATCGATCACCTCCACATATGCTACGACGCCATCATCAACCAGATCAAGAGTGGTGATTTTATCCTGCCGTGGGTGGCCAACGACAACAACACTTCTTACATCACCACACCAGAGCACACGTCAACCCCCCCGCGCAGAAGTGACGTCACGACTGGTGCCAATGTAGATAAATCTGTTGTGACCCGAGCCAACAATTCAACACATTCAACGCCAGCCAATCCTTACAGACCCAAACGAAATGCAAATCCTGACAGGGATGCTACTGCGTGCACCGCGTTCATACAGCCAACAAATTCTGTCGATCAATGCAAATTCATCGCGTCCCCCTCAGACATGCTACGAGCACGCAGACCTTTATCGGACACAGACCCGACGAGACAACATGTATCATTACAACGTCAGTTAATGTCTTGCTTCGGAGAGGATAACTTCGAGGAAGCGTGGGAATACGTCAATATCTTCCACCCCTTGATAGGCAGTCATTCAAAGAAATCTTTGAAACAGATTATTGACGACGCAACGTTACGCATGACGCCCCCCCATTACGACAGTTCCAAAGATTCCTTCGAATTTGATTTGCTTCAAAGGGCCTGCTGCACATGGATGGCGTCACAATCCGCAAACTGTGACGTAGGATCACTTCCTGCAGACATCAGAAGTCGACTTTACACCATCGGTGAGACAATGGATCCATCCGAAGAAGAATTGACCAAGGGGAAGACATTTGTGCCGACAAAGACGGTAGAACACCTCATCAGGGTCCTCAATCGCATCACGATGTTCGTGTACCGCATCTTTCCCAAGACGTTGGCCCGGGTGCTTCAGCAGGTGAAGGAAATAGCAACGTTTGCGCCAGTCGAGAGCGATTTCGATGACGAAACAGACACCATTGTGAGAAGGATAGTTAACACCAACATCGTTCCCGGCTTCCTCCTTGAACTGTCCCAAGAACTTCCTTCACGGCCTGGCCATCCTGTCCGCATCCATTACATTGTTGCATGGATGATTGTGAAACATGATTCCTCACCTTTATCGATTATCTCTCCCAACCAAATGTCCAAACTTGGTAACCACATACTGAGGATCAGCAGGCATGCGGTTGCTTCCCATTTTGCACGGATGAGAGCGGATATGACAGATATGAAGGAAACACACACCAAATATCTCGAAATGGCTTACGCCCACATCCAAAAGTGCAGACATTCACCACTCACTGATGTCACATGCGTCATGATCCGCTTGGGCAAAGAATTGTTCAACAAGCGCCCGATCAGGGTGACCCGCGCTCACGATCCTCTAACAGGGGAGATTATGGTGGGCGGTCATCAGGTGTCGAAATCTGTATGGAGTTGTGCCATCCCGTCAACAATAGCAATTCTGCGTCAATCTATGGGTGTCCTGTTCCATGACGACCAACAACTCCCTCATTTTCTGAAGGTTCAGAACAACCTTGTTGTGACTCCAGAAACCATTTACGTGGAGGTCACACACGGTCATTCACCGGAGCCTCAAAGAGTATCGATTGACGAACTCCACCCATCCCCCGTTGGCGATCTGGCAACAATTCAAGAGGCCGTCGATCGAGTTTGGTCGGCATTAAGATGTTCGATGGCATATCTCTCATCCGGAGCAATGCGAGGACAGGAGGCAACCAGGTTACCCCCCTTCAGACAATGGCAGTTCCTCTTCAACCACCTACGTTTTTCGAGTATAAGCGAGAAGGCTCAAACGCATGGACAGAACAACAACTCACCCACCATGAGGTACATGCCACAATCCATCAGCCGTTTCGCCATTGTCGCTCACCGCATCCTGTTCCCATACATTGAAGGAAATGATATGTTTGACATGCCCCTCGACAACGAGGCTGTCGATGCGTCCGATAAAATATTTCAGGAAATCATGGGGCTTCCCAAGAGGCTCGGTCCCAAGGAAAACAGAGATGTTCTCGCAGTCATCGCCAACATCATGACCAGTGTTGGGACACCAAAGATCAGCACATCTCGAGAACACGCCGAACAATTTGCCCACACTGACGCGATTCATTCTAAATACTACTCCAGCGTTCAGTTTGGTCGTGACAGCTCCAACGAGATTGTCGCGAGAGAATTGATTGTTGCCCGAGAATTCCACCGAGCACTGGGAGAGGATCAAGTCTCTCTTCGAACACAAGGTGGTGTCAGTTCGAAGACATCGCTCGATCACCTCTCGATTGCCGATGCGTGCAAATTTGTCTTTAAAAATCCCAACACAGCCCCCCGCGCACTCCAGAGCCATGCCATATTGGCCATTGACAGTGACAAAGAAGAAAAGCATATCATCGTTCTCATGGCCTGTGGATTGGGCAAATCGGCACTTTTCTTGGTGCCCATAGCAGCCAGAGTTCTAGACAATCTTCCTCGGAAAAAAGTTCTCGTGATCGTCCCTCACAACTCATTGCTGTTCCAGCACCAAAAAAACACCGAAGAAGCATTAAGAGGCCTGCCTGTTAAAATCCTCACGATATCAAGCCAATGGGAACCTGAAGACTTCTGCGAAGAAGATTATGACATTTGTTTTGTGTCTATATTTGCGTTCTGCAAGATGCACCGCCATGGACGATCAAGAGCCCTTCTTGCCAACGTGAAAAAGATCTTCATTGACGAAATACACCTTCTTTATGCAGAAAATTTTCGTCATGGTGAATCATGGGACGCGTTACGTGACCTAGCCATTAATGGCATCAAGATCATTGGCATGACAGCAACAATAACCACTCGCATCACCAAAGAATTATCGACATTCATGCACCTGGGAGACATCTTATTTATTGGCGACCCAACATCTCAAGGGTACTTCGTACCAGATATCTCCATCAGACACCAACGATTGGAGAAAGCAGATGTGGTAAAAGATGTTGTTGAACTGGCACAACTGCGTCTGAGACACTACGAAGAGAAGGCAATTTCGGTATGCATACACGTCATAACACGGACAAAAAAACAGGCAGAATCTGGAGCCAATTTGTTCAATGAAATGGAAACCCCTCACGTCGCCGACTACATTTGCTCAGAACGATCTCTAACCGAACGTGAGGAAGTCATGTCTCGCTATCTTGACTCACGCATACATGTCCTGTTTTCCACCTACGATGTAGGGTACGACAACCCGTTGGTCCGCGAGGTGATTTATATAGGCCCAGTCAAGTCGACGGCATCGCTCATTCAAAGCATAGGGAGGATCAGACCCAGACAGCAGAATGCTTTGGCGTCTGGAGGATTGGATTCGCAAGTGAATATTCTCCAGCCAGCCACACAACCCAACCACGTCACGTTTCAAGGGGAAGAACATGAGCAAATTCTCCTGACAATGAACAGACTTCGAGCTGTCAACCTATTATCAAACGATAAGGCAACCACACGCGAGTACCTCAATCTATTTGCACCATTCAAAGTCGACGAAATGTTGACATCAGGGAAATGTATCAGACAAGCCGCCCTTCTCGCGTTGAACGTCAATTCAACACCCTGCAAAATGTGCTCGTCATGCCAACAGACTAACGCCATTGCCCGTTCTCAATCCGAGGCGAGTACAATTGCAACAATGGAAAAGATTCAACGAGAAGACGTGCTGAAAAAAATGAAGATTCTTCACTCCATGTGCTGGGTATGTAAATCAAGTACTTGCAATGGAAGCAAGTGTTTGAGCAAACGAGCTTGCTTCAAATGTTTCACATCCAAGACGCCCTGTCTGGGCACAAAAGCATGCTCACTGGACTTTTCAGCGACCGCGATCAATGGTAGAGGATGTTGGTTTTGTTTCATGCCGCAGACCATGCGACGGCCCAACGATCATGCCATGCACAATCATTCACGAAAATGTCCAACGAAAGAACGCCTCAAGCGGGTGTTTCTATATGGAGCTTCAACATCAAAGGATTCAAAAATG
>JALLPA010000702.1:0-13388 GCA_036939895.1 Thalassiosira exigua
ATTCGAGAGAATCCGGCAGGACTGTGGCGGGCCGGATTCGTCAGCCGGACGCCAATTGATGTTTGATAATTTCGCGTCTTACTGCTCCTTCACCATCACCAGAAAATCATGACGAGGAAGTCCCTCTTGGCAGTCCTGGCCTTCGTCGTCGTCGTCGCCCCGGCCCCGGCCGCGGCCTCGGCGACCGGCCGGCCCGCCGCGGCGACGTCGTCGTCGTTCTCGTCCGCGTTCGCGACGGGCGTCCCGCCGCCGGCGACGGCGCCGAGGAGCCGACGGCGCGACCTCCTCCGCCTCCGCGGCCCCTTCCTCCCTCCTCCCCCGCTCGTCCCGCGCCGCCGCTCTGCGGCGGCTTCGCGCGCCGCGGCCGTCGCGAGCGCCGGCGCGGACGAGGCGATCGCGGCCGCCAAGGCTCGCGTCGAGGAGTCCGTGTGAGTGCGTCGCTTCCGGGGGAGGAGCTTTCGTCGAGACGGCCTCTCGACGCGCCGGAGGACGAAGGGGAAGCCGAGGAGGGTGCGCCGCGCCCTTCTGTTCGGCGGCGTCTGCGCGGCAGAATCAGCGCCGTTTTGTGTCGTGCGTCACGGCGGCACCGTCTCGGCGAGCGCGTGACTCGTAAGCAATGCAAACTGGAAAAGAATTCCGTTTCGAACTTCTGCCGCGGCGGATGCTGCCCCGTCACGGTCGCCCCGTCAGGGATGGAGCGGAGGGGAGGTCTGACGGCCTGCTGCCGCTTGGTTTGGATCGAGTCCTTTCGTGGCTCCGTTTTCGGACGCCGGAAGCGAGCTCAAACGTTTGGGTCTTCCGGCGAGAATTTGTTGCGGCCCCGGCTCTGGTTCGGACTACGCGTTGTTGCGGTCCATGCTCTGTGCATTCTGCGGCCTGCGATGCGCACCGCCGTGATTTGGCGTTGCGCTGCAGCTGATTCGGTGGCAATCGTTGTCGTTTTTGGCTGGAGTTCGGCATCCCTCGTCGCGGCGACAACTCCGGGGAGGCTTTCGTCCCCGTAAGAACGACAATCGGGACGAGGCTTTCTGCGTGGACGCGCTCGAAGCGGTTCCGACCTGACAGCTGACCACTTTCGTCTTTTTGACAAACCGACATCTCGCGTTGCCGCGCATCCCAAGAGCCGACACCGACGGGGGCAGATCCGTAGATCCCTCCCGTCGCCCTCGCGTGCACTCCCTCATCGCCGACCTCGAGGCGCTGTGCCCCCTCGCGGCTCCGGCGCGCGACCCCCGCATGGACGGAGGCTGGGTCGTGACGTACACCGACGCCCCTCCCCCCTCGAACGGCCAGCTGGGCTTCCTCGGGGGAGTGGCCAAGCAGGTCATCGACCTCGCGGGGGGACGGTATCGGAACGAGCTGTACGTGGGCGGGGGAGGGGCGGACGGGGACGAGGGGGCGTGGCTCACCGCGGTGTTGGACGCCAAGTGGGAGGAGTGGGACGGGGTGTACCTCGATGGGGCGGGGGGAGACGACGAGGTCGAAGACGATGGAAGGCGATCGTCTGCTGCGGACGAAGGCTCGGATCACGGCGCGACCACGTGGAAAGTGGACTTCGAGTCGCTGACTCTGTCCCTGTTCCAGGTGCCCTTGTTCACCCAGCGATTCAAAGAGGGGACGTCGAGGACGTGGAAGATGACGTACCTGGACGACGAGACGCGGGTCGTGCGGGCCGGGAAGACGGGGAGGGGTGAGGACAACTGGCTGTTCTACATGAGGCGGGGTGGTAGCCGTGGGTAAATTGCCGTCAGCTGCATCTTTAGCCTGGGTCTTGACACTTATTGGATCGCAGCTGAATTTGTAGGACATCTGTATAATGCCATGATGGCGCAATGTCACCAAGTATTGCTTTGAATGAGGGCTTAATTACGCCTTGATTCGATATATACCCCTCTCCTGATATCAGAGGTCTAAAAACGGAATCAAAAGTTATGGCTTCCAAATCCCCAACAGTTTCTCCAATGCCAACCATGTCTCCAATGCCAACCACGTCGCCAATTACCACGCCTCCCACTGCTCGTGTCAAGAGTTCCAAACTCGGCAAGAGCTCCAAACTCGGAAAGAGCACCAAACTTGGAAAGAGTTCCAAGAGCATCCCCGCATCTTCGGAGCCTTCCACTTCTCTGCATACTACCAAGCCTCCCACTTCTCACTCCACATCTGCTTCTAAGCCTGCTAGTACTAAGTCAGCCAATGACAATGGTGTTCGCACCAATGTCAAGAGCGTTCGCACCAACCCCTTCAAGTAGAGAAGTCTTTGTCAAATCCATGTCTCCCTTGAATGCACAGATGTAGAGAAATTTTGTATGTGGCAAAAAAAAACAAGAGGTGATGGCCGAGCCTCAAACCAGAAACAAAAATAAAAATTGATTTCATCGATTGATACCATATCTATCTTTTCCTCCTCTTCCTAAGCTTCTTTCGGATTTTAGTCCGGTCCTAACTCCCATTTACGATACTATTGGAAGTTTACGGTCGCTTACATATTGCACGCACCTTTCTGCTGCGACTCCGCCCTCTGCTTCACCCCTGTCGCACATGTCGGCGTAAATGAAGTCCACATGGTGGTTGAAGATGCCTGTGACAAAAAGGGCACGAGGCTTCTGTGACCAATGGTTGATTGTTTGAATCAAGTAGAGGTGCGTTCAACCCACTACCACTGCCGTGACAACAGCCATGGAAGATGCCTGCAACAAGAAGGGTATTGGGGTTATGTAGTTAAGGACATAACAAAAAGTCCTGAGTATCCATGGATCTCATGTATTTAATGGACTATCATCAATAATGCAGTGCCTGCCTCTAAGGTAAGCTCTGCTCCCGTCCGTGAACAAACTGCGGGGTATTTTTTCATGCACAACTCTCATCTAGACTACTTGGTGTTTGTTGTTGTGCCAGGACAAGAATTCGTTCAACTCATTCAAGAGAAGCCGAAACCCCTCAACCTCTTTGTCGGACACGCAGTTCAAGTAATTGACCAAGGCCAATGTGACGGTCATCGTCTTGACCAAATGCGCCGACCTCAGATTGTGAAGCGCCTCATGAGATTGAGCTCGGTAACATTCGTCCAACAACCCACGCGTCAAATACGCGCAGTACCACATCTCGCTCGAAACCTTGTCGGGGCCCGCTCGCGGCGGCGCCCACGTGGAGTTCGAAGGCTCGATCGCTTTCCTCCGTTCCAGGTACCGCGTCAGCGCGAGGGGCCGGCAGTACTCGTACGGGATCCAGTCGGCCCCGCCGCCTTCGTCCGAGACCAGGATCCTGTCCCGGTGCCTCACCAGGTCGAGCCACTCGCCGTCGTCGCGGTCGTAATCGATCTTCCACAGCCACATTCGGTCGTCGTAGTCGCTTATCGATCCCAGCTTGTAAAGGCCGAGGTCGGGCCAATAGACGAGGCAGCGCAGCTCGACGAAGGCGCGTCCAAACACGTACTTCAGAAGGTCCTTGTCTCCAGGCGTCCCGGGCAACGGCGCTTCGTCCGTTTCGGTCGCCTCGGACGATTGCGCGTAGGTAGCGCGCGTTTCAAGGGACTTTGCGTGCTCCAACTCGGCCTGGCTGCGAATGTATGCAGTCACGGCTTCCCTCTTCATTTCTTGCCAAGAAGGCACGACGCACCCACGGAACATCCTCTGCACCTCGACCGCGGCCGCGTTCCAAGCGAGCCTCTTCCTCTCGACCGCACGCCTCGCCCGCGCGCCCCTGCAACGCGACTGGATCTTCCGCGCGCCCTCGTGCCGCGCCAGGTGCCTCCGGGACGCGAGGTCGAGGCAGTAGTCGAGCCGCCTTCGGGCCAGGTATTGGCGCATCGAGCATTGCATTCGAATCGCCATTTTCCTCCGATGCGAGCGATCCAGCTCCGCGAACATGCGGAATCTCCGAGCGCGCCTCCTCCCCGACGCACCTCGGAGCGTTCGTTGGAGGAGCGCAGACGAGCGCGTGCGCAGGAGCAAGTCCTCGCGGAGGAACTTGAGCCGCTTTAACGCCAGGACGTTCCTCCAAAAGCATTGGATGGTGGTGCCGGCGTCCCTTCGCTTCCGAGCCAGCCGCGCGGCCCGGACCGCCAGGATTGCCGGCATCACCAGCTTGTCGTTGGATCGGACGAATTTCCCCCGGTACCTCGTCTGGATGGTCGTGGCGTGACGGATCGATACGAGCCGTCGCGACGCCAGGCGCTCCGTCCTTCGTCGGTCCAGCCAGCCGCGGATCCATTTCTGGATGCGTACCGAAGCCAAAGCCGCCGTCCTGAGGTATGCCACTGGAGGGGGAAGTGAATTTGCATGCCTAGGGTTGTTAACACCAGTTTGCTTTCTACGCACTCACGATGCCGAAACCTCCTGCGACTCATGCAGTTCAAAAGGAACGATTGGATTCGCTTCGCTGCGTCTCGTTCGCGCACCTCGCAAGCCGACCGAATTTGGTGAATGGTGTGTCGCTTGACCTTCCAACCGCCCTGAGATAGAGATGAGGAGGTGAGAAATGAACGGACGACGGCAAAGTTCCAACAAAATGTTCGCAATCGCTTTCACCTGGATCGCGTGCACCGCCTCGTTCCTCCGAACCCGCGCGTCCGCCTCCGCCTCCTCGTCCCTCGCCGCCTCCCTCGCCCCCCCCTCCCGCGCCACGAATCCGAAGAACGTCGTCGCCTCCTCGACGTACCCCAGCGTCCGTACCAGAAACATCAAAGACTTCCGCGACACGTCGCACCCCGTGACGTCGATCGCGTCCAGCTTCGTCCGGTTCGCGATCGTCCCCAATCCGCCGTCGGTGACGCCCCTCGCCCCCTCCAGGCCGAGGACGCGAAGGTTTGGACACCCCTCGCCGATAGCTTTCGCGGACGCATCGGTCAACCGTCCGCAGAGGCCTAGGTCCAGGTGGCGCAGTTTCGGCATGGCCGACGCCACGACCGCGACGCCGACGTCGTCCACGCCGCGGCATCCGCGCAGGTTCAGCGCCGTCATCGAGCGGAACGATCCTCGTCCCAGATCCTCCCGGACGTTCCGCGCCGCGAAGGTAATCAGAGGACAGCCGCTCAGGTCCAGCCGCTCGAGCTTCCCCAGCCCCCTCGTCAGGAACGCGAGGCCTCGATCGTCCGCCCTCGTCGCGCCGGAGATGTCCAGCGCCCGCAGCCGACGGAGCTTGGGCGAGTCGTGTCCCACGCCCCCCGCCAGCCATCCCAGCGACTCGGACGTGACGCGAGGACAGCCGGACAAGCGGAGGCTGCGGAGGGTGCGATGGCAGAAGCGGGCGACGGAGCGGGCCGAGGCGGAGGTGACGTCGACGCGGTCGAATTGGAGGTGGCGCACGTTCGACAGGTGGGGGAGGACGCCCTCGACGATCTCGTCCGTGAGGTCGGCGGTCGCGTCGAAGCGGAGGGAGACGACGTTGGATCCGCAGAGCATGGCCACCGAGCGGACGACTTCGGCGTTGACGGGCTCGTCCTCGACGAGGAGGTGCAGTTCGTCGTCGTTGGACGGACGGTCCGACGCGAGGGCTTGCCTTATCGACAGGGGAGACACTGCGGGCTTGCACTCATGGGTGTGCTTGTGGTAGACGAAGTGATCAGACGGCGATTCGAACAGGAAGGTCTCCTCGATATGCGTGAAGGAGTCCCGACCTGTAGCCGCCGCCGCTGCGGAATCGGCCGGCATTTTCATTGCGCTTCACTCCTGCCCTCTACATCAAGACAGTCGTGTGCCAATCCTCCGAAAAGAAGAACGATTCCCCATCTTCGATATCCCCGGTGGTCCCTTGATCCTACCATTGTCGCACCACCGTGCAGCCGAGGCTTTGGTAGAGGGATCCTGGGTTTTGAAAAATGAAATTGAAATTTAAAGCCGGCCGAAGGGCAACAAGGTTTTGCGAGGCGAAGAGTCTTTCTGCCAGAACATTCGTACCTTTGTACTCACGTCAACGCTCTCTCTGACCGTCCTCCCTTCCCTCCCTAACACAAGACCCAGTTCGAAATTTGAAATTGAAGTTCAAATCAAATAGCCCTCTCGTTAGAAAGGAGCACCTTTCTACTTTGTTGGCAAGGATCGCTGGGCCAAGCCAAGGCCAGAGGTGGGGCTATCGGAGATGAAGTCTCATGACGGCGTCTGTTCCTTGAAGGGGTGAATGGGACGATCAGCATAAGACATCGCCTTTTACAAGAACCAAAAGCCACCGAAAGAAATGTCTTCAAAGAATACCCTCCATTTTTTCTATCCATCCAGCGAGGCATGGGCTTTCGTGCTCCTTCAAAAGAGTCAAAAGGGATTTTATGCCCCGTCACTCAAGTGGATCGACTTGACCCCACATATCAAGTATTTGCCCGCCACGCCTGAGAGCCCCAAAAGTTTTGAAGATCTTGACGAGATACGTCGCACATACCTGAAAATTGACTCCCACAAACGAACGTATCTCAAGATTGTAGGGGCAGTTTTGAAGGAGCTTGTCCAAATTGATGTTCAAGTGGAGGAGGATGCGATTGTGTGTTGTCGCCCCCATTATGTTGAAAAGTGTGGCGAAGCCAGTTGAGGCCGGTTGTTGCCGAAGATCAGAATCTTGATGACATTATTGTCGTCGAGATGGTTATGGGATGGGGAAAGCCGACAGGAGCATTCGAAACGAAACATCTGATATCCAGTTGTCCTCCATGGTTCGGATATTGCTGGAATGTATGGAAAGACATTTCAGACTGTCCATGTTAGAAAGGATCGAGCAAAGGCACGAGGGAGACGCGATGAAAGAGGATTCGAAGCAATACAATCTGACATTAGAAAGGACAGAACAAAGGGCGTTGTTGTATCCAATACCACGATTGACAAAGGTACAATAGCAGCAAAACTGACACATCTACTGTGCGAAGGTTGCTCACCTGTTGACTCCAGAAGAACTGGAGAATTGGGCTTTGTTCCGACTGATCATTTCAACTTTGAATTGCTGTGGACGCGTCAAAGGCGAAAAAGAGAGAGGAATGGCTGGCTTACGCAAACATTTGGGAACTCGTAAAGGTATAAATTCAAACGAGCAGAAGTGAGTCGTCGTTGAACTCCAGTCAGAATCGCGATGCCAGGCCTCCTTTTGCTTTGCAGGCTCGCCATCGCCATCGGGCCCGTACGATTTAGGCCGTCGACCTTCCGTTTCTGCGCGACGCTGCCTCTCTTAGAACGGACGGGCGCTGCAGGCTGCGGGCCGCAGGTGGACTGTGGGCGAAGGGACGACGCTCCAACTCCAACCGACTCCAACAGGCTCCACACGCTCTGGGCTCGGTCGTTCTCCACCGTGGCCTCGATCAAAAGCTCCCGAAGCGCCCGCTCGGCTCTCGTCTGCCGCGCGCTCGACCGCTCTTTCGCTCGCCCCTCGCCCCTTGCCCCTCACGCCCCCACGCACGGCGACGCCACGGGCGGGTTCGGGGTTTCATCATTAGATTTGGGGGGCGAATTTGCGGTTCTTGAAGTTTTCTCTCTCAATTCTTCAAGAGTAATCATTGGATGGATAGGGGGCATCCGTCTGAATAGAGGGCAAACACGTTTGCCCGAAATTCCCATTGCCGTCGCCACTCTCCACCTCTAGGTTCTAGGTATCTACCATACGATACCCTCCAACTCTCTCCATTGTCCCTCTCCCCTTGACATGCCGCACCGCAGCCGCAGGCCAAGCGGCAAGCGGCAGCTCTCTCCGAAAGAGCATCGAGAGCTCTTCAGACCCCCCTCCGCGGCGTCGCCGCCGAGGACTACGTCCGCCCCCCCGCTAAAAAAAAACCTGCCGCCGCCGGCGTTCGGCGTTACCGGCCGAGAGCGGTTTCGGCGAAACCCGATCGATTCGATCGGGGCGGGAGAGGGGATTCGAGGCGACGGGACGGGGCCGGGCGAGTTCTCGGTAAGCCGTCCGATCTCGCCCGTCGCCGCCGGACGACGACGATACTTCGTATTCGACCTTCTTCGTCCCCGGCGGCGGGCCAGCGAGGAACCCGTTCGGGGCGCTCGACGCCGCTTTTCCGCGGAATAAAAGCTCGCCGTCGAGCGAGCTCGCGGGGGGGAACTCTCGATCTCGTCCGTCCGCCTTCGTCCTCGCCGTCGGATTCCCGTGTTTCTCGCGAGCGTGGGGGGCGGCCGTCCCGCGGGGATGCGGGGAAGCCTCTCCCGCCGCCCGGCGGACTTTTCGACAGTCCTTTTCCAGAGTTATTTTCGGCATTCAAGAAGGTCGGATGTGGGTGGGAGTGGGATTTCTGACCTACGATCGCATCTCGTGCTCTCGGGACATTATCGAGCCCCCTACTCGAGGGGCTCGTAGCCAGAGAGCGGAGATGGCGTCGGTTTGCACGAGATTGCACCTCTCCCGGAAGGCAGATCGATTCGAACCGCCGGAAGCCCTGCTGGGAGATCATCGATCCTGTAGCTAGAGAGCTACGCTGGGCCAGCATCGATCGCAGAAAAACTTTCGTAGGCGAAGTCCCAGCCTTGGTCCCAGGCTGGTCCCAGGGCCCGCCGTGGTGCTGCGGTGTATCTCTTAGCTGGAGCTGGAGGCTATTTCGGCCCTTTTGCTACCTGCGCACGTTCTTTGGCCGTGTATCGATGCACCGAGCGATTTGTTTCTGCGGCCATTCGTTACAGGAGTCGAGAGTGATGCCAAACAGTCCTATCTCCTGAGTTATCTGGGGCCCGTGATCGCATCCCCTTGAAGATTATCGGGCCCCTCTGGCTAACCAGAGAGCCGAGACGGCGTCCATTGCGCCTCCCCGGAAGGCAGACCGACTCGACCTCTCCGGAAGGTCACATCCTAGATCGATCTAGGGGTCACATGTCCCGTAGCTCTTACACTGGGCCAGTGTTGATCACAGAACATTTTGGTCAAAGGGAGGGTCTTCTCGTCCCTCGTCAGCTCCAGCTCCCAGCTCGACTCCTTGAGCTCACCAACCCTGTCGTTTTTCTCATTTCTCAATATTCTTTGCAGCAGCTTGTGACACAAACGCTAGCGCTCACTCTCTAAAGCGACGAAGTCGTCCTCGACCATGCTAACCCCTGCGGCCAGGAATCCCGAGGATCCAGGCGGGGAGCGACTCCCGCCCTTTACGGAGACAGTAGCCGCCAACAGCGGCGACATCGCCCGGACAGACCGAGATAGCGACGTAGATGTCGAGGTCAACGTGGACGTGGACGTCGAAGCCGAAGCCGAGGCCTCCGAGGCCAGTCTCGAGGGCGAGATAGAGGACGAGGACGAAACAGAAGCAGGGAAAGAGGCCAAAGCAGCCAAAGGCACCGGTGACGAGGGCTTCGGCTCCGGCGGGAGGTTCTCCACAAGGAGCCACGACTTCTTCTACCTCACCGTCCACCCCGGACGGCTCGGCCTCGCCCTGGCCCTGGACTGGGATAATTTCGTGGGCGCCGAGGTTGAAGACGTCGATCCCGACTCGTCCCTCTTCGGGAAGCTGGAGCGGGGGGATAGGATCGTGACGATCGGCGGCCGCGGACGGGTGGTGGAGGACGAGGAGGATCTGATGGAGCGAGAAGGAGCCGAGGGGCCGCGGCTGTTCGGAGTCGCCAGGAGGAAGCGGGGGTCGACGGAAGAAGGAGACGAGAAGCCGTCCAGGAAGCGGAAACGGACGCCGCTCGCCATCTGCGCGGTCGAGGGATGCGACAACTGGGGCACAGGGCAGGTCGACGGCAAGCGGGTCTGCCGCCGCCACGGGGCCGAGAGACGCATCAAGCCCTGCTCGGTGGACGGGTGCGAGACTCCCGCGCAGAGGGCGACCGGTCGGTGCTGGAAGCACCTGACCCAGGAGGAGAAGGGCGGATTCTTGAAGAAGTGCGCCGCGGACGGATGCCAAACCTGGGCGGTCAGCGGAAAGGCCGTCTGCGTGCGCCACGGGGCCAAGCGAGCGCCCAAGGCGTGCGTCGAGGAGGGGTGCCGAAGCCAAGCCCAGAGGTACGGCCTGTGCATCCGACACCTGCCGCAGGAGAGGAGGGAACGGTGCCGAGCGGAGGGGTGCGGCAATCTGGCGGTGCGGAGAGGAGTTTGCGTCCGCCACGGCGCCAAGGAACACTACCAGTACTGCAAGATCGAGGGCTGTCCCAACAT
Organism: Thalassiosira exigua; assembly: GCA_036939895.1. Lineage (NCBI taxonomy): Eukaryota > Bacillariophyta > Thalassiosirophyceae > Thalassiosirales > Thalassiosiraceae > Thalassiosira > Thalassiosira exigua. The sequence goes on from JALLPA010000702.1 coordinate 10,060, forward strand.
CGTGAAGCGGGACGGGGTGTGCTGCCGCCACGGCGCGAAGGTCTCCCCCTGCCAGTTCGAGGGGTGCGAGAGCCTCGCGTACGCCTCCGGGAAGAAGTTCTGCAGGAAGCACGGGGGGAAGAGCTCGAAGCGCTACCGAAAGGTCGAACGTGCGTGCGAAACAGAGGGATGCGACAACTGGGCGATCCGGAAGGTGGAAGGGAAGTTGGCCTGTCAAAGACACGGGGCAGTTCGCGCGCCGCGGCCGCGTGCGGTGGGGCAGAAGTACGAACGCAAGCTGTGCCCGGTGGAGGGATGCCAAAGTCGATGCGTCAAGTATGGCAAGTGTTCCCGTCACGCGCCGGAGGAACTTAAGGAGGAGCTGAAACGGAGCAGGAGCTATTACTGCAAGGTGGAGGGGTGCACCAAGAAGGCGCAATGCAAGGGATTGTGCTACCGGCACGACGGGGGGAAGAACGCGCCCAAGTGCGGGTACGAGGGGTGCACGAAGTTGCCGCAGTCGTGGTGCGGCGGGCGGTGTCGGAAGCACTTTATGGCGCTCCAGTCCGATGGGGTCGATGGAAACGGCAACGTCGAAGAGATCAGACGCCGCCGAAACCCGTCCGAGGAAGCGAAGCGATTACGGAGCTACTACTGCAAGGTCGAGGGGTGCACCAAGAAGCAGCAGTACAAGGGATTGTGCTGCCGGCACGTCAGCGCGAAGGACAGGCCAAGTTGTGGGTACGAGGGGTGCGAAAAGTATCCGCAGCCGAAGTGCGCAGGACGGTGTCGAAAGCACGCCGGTTTGACGCTCGAGTCCGGTGAGGGTGAGGCTCCCGCGACTGAGGGTGCAAGCGCGGCGATGGAGAACGAGGATCCGCTGATGTGCACCTTCATTGACGGGGACGACGCGCAGCCGCTCGGTTGTACCAACCTGCCTGGAAAAAGTCCCCCAGATTTGGGAAACAAAGTAGAAGGGGCCAATGGATATGCGAGTCTTGAAGAGAGCAATGCACCAAACAAGAGCGCTGAGCAGTTTCGCGGAAATACCCAAATCTTGACCAGTTATATTGAAGATATAGATGGAGATGACAATGCCAAAGAAAGCGTTGCTCCATCTGGCTACGTGCAACAAATTGTTTACAATTCTCAGGGCCAAAGTTCAACTGTTAATCTCGAAGAATATGGTGGAAATGTTTCGGGGGACGAGGGCGTTCAAGGAGGCACAGAATCCAAACAAATCAGATATCCTCCCGAGTCAATAAGGGACGCAGACGAAGGCACGGATCCTCCTCCTGCAAAGAAGGTACGCGTTCGACGCAGGTGTGCCATGGAAGGATGCACGAGCGGTTCCGTCGTGGAGGGGATGTGCAGGCGCCACGCCCCCGAGAGCAGACGTCACTACTGCATGGTGGAGGGGTGCTCCACGCTTGCGGTCACTCGCGCGGAGGGGCTTTGCCAGAGGCACGGGGCTGCGGTGAGAAAGCAGGCGCTGTGCGAGGAGGCCGGATGCACGAAACAGGCCCAGAGCTGTGGTCTCGCTGTCCGCTTGTGCTTTCGGCACATAAGAGAAAGGGGCCTCGTCGTTGAGAGGAAGCGCATTCATGCCAAGTGCACCGTGCCCGGGTGCACCAACAATGCCGTACAGAAAGGGGTGTGTTGCCGCCACGGAGCAGTTGCTATTCGGTGCAAAGAGGAGGGATGCTCGAACAGGGCGGTCAAGGGTGGTGTTTGCATGCGACACGGGGCCGAGCAGGTCCGGTGCAAGGTCGCGGGATGCGGCAAGTACGCGCAAGTCGGCGGGAAGTGCTGTGGCCACGGAGGAGTTCGAAGGTGCAGCGCCGAGGGCTGCTCCAACGGCATCGTTAGGGGTGGCGTCTGCCAGCGTCACGGGGCGAAGCCCATGGAGTGCGCCGTGGAAGGGTGCACGAATTCTGTTAGGAGCAAGGGTGTGTGCACAAAGCACGGTGAAAGATGCAGCGTCGAGGGATGCAAGAACGGAGCAAGGACAGACGGCTTGTGTAAAAAGCATTTCAAGAGCAGAGGCGACCTTTCTAACGTGGACAAACGTGCCCATACTCATGAGAGCTACGACTCATCCTTTTCGAACGATGACGGCAAAGCACCTGAGCTGCCCCCGTGGAGTGCGCTGGCTCGTGGGGAAGAAGAGTTTTCAGAAGGCGAAAGTTGTGGCGGTTTGAATGGAGAGTTGGCCGAGGAAACGTAGTGGAGCGCACATCGCAGCCATCTTCGTTGAAAGTACTCTGATTCGATATCGAGAGCTCTAGTTTGCGTCTTTTCCAATCTCGCACAGCAAAATCTACTGCAGTCAGGGCACCGAGAAATATCACCTTCAAGCGGTTTGAGATCTAGAAGTACACAATCATCGCTTCAGTGGGAACGTTTCTACTTGCATCAAGATTGGTCTGAAAGTTTTCTTGAGTCTCTGACAGGATGTGCGCTGTAGATGTATGCCTTGAGGTGCGGCCAGTCAATGGCTCCGGGGCCCAGATGGAGGGGATACGACCGGCGATGATTTATTCATTGAAAATCGGGACTGCAGAAAGAACAAGTTTAATATGAGCAAACGGAAAGACGATGGGTAGGCCTAGGATGAATCCCAAAACGGAAGTGTGGTGGTGATCTGGTGGAACCCGCAAGGATGCACCACTGGGCGGCCAAGAGGAGAGCCTGCTACGAAAAAGGGTCAAGTCAAGGGAAGGACTGCGCTGGTGATTGCTCCAGCTAGGCACATTGGCGAGGAATGCATAGATACAGTCCACAGAGCTTATGAGGCTTACAAACTGTTGTCTGCGCCTGCCTTGGTTTGAAAATAATTGTCAACCCACAAGAGGACCAAAGCCAGAACAATGGCAAAGCGCCGTGGGTTCCCCTTTGGATATTAGCACCACGACATGTAGACCGAAAGTTATGTCATCTTCAGATGATTATCTCCAATATCCAAGCGTGAGTGTTTATATCACCTGTAGTTCTGTAGATTCACCCAAACGGTCTTGCCAGGCCATTGCCAATCTAATCATTGGTCGATGGACAAGAATCCACCAATAATTCACATACTACAAATTTCAGGTCTTTCGGGAAAAAACCTTCCGCTCGAGATGCCGATGTCGTCGAATCGATTTCACGATGAAGGTTTTTCCGCGCGACAAACACGCGACGAAAACGGCTTTCACGAAGGCGCCACGTTGCGCGCGCGGGGCGAAAAAAACCTTTGTCGCCATCTCTGATCGCGACGTCAAAGGGTTTTCGTTCCCAAAAGAAGTGAAATTTGTAGTATGTAAATTTAGAATGCGTCATTTCAGACCCTCGTGACGACGTCGAGCAGTACT
>JALLPA010000703.1:0-17481 GCA_036939895.1 Thalassiosira exigua
GCTTCTACTATAGTAGGAATTAGTATTTCAAGGGTTTCACAGAAGTTTTCACCTCTAAGGGTTTCACCTATAATCGATCTGTTTTTGAGCGATATTTTCGGCCTTAATTAGCAAGGATAGGAGCGTTGTTGAGGGGGTGGAGATTGTGGCTGTTATGTGTTAGAGATGAACTATATTTTCCCTCGAACAATGTATAAATGTTCGTCCTTCATCTTGGAACATCTGCAGACAACAACCTCCTGGGTTACAAAACAAACTTTCGATTTGAATCGTGGTCTCGCCTAGCAATTGCATTTGAGTCCATCATGAATATGTGTTGACGCATTTCATTCAAATACTCAATCTTCCATGCCACCAACAGAATACAGTATTGTACACCACGATTCATAACGTATTACATACAGTGGACGATTTATCTTGGAAATGATTCAAGGCAAACTTCCACAAAGCCATCCCAGCATTGCTGATGCTTTTGAGAACCCGGCTTCGTACCCGCTCCCGGACGCGGTCATGATGTTATTTTGAGGTTCCCCGTGTTGCATTTGACAAAAGCAGCATCCTAGCGTTGCCGAGGCTATTATAAGAAGGGCACCCCTATTCCTGCAGGACATGCCTCAGTCGCTGAACTGTTTGAAGATCATTTCGAATTGGCTTGCCGGCCATAAAACAAATATTGACGATATTCTGAAGAATTCGACCTTCTCCCGGGCATAAAACCAATTTCGACGAGTTTCTGAAGAATCCCGATCTAAAAATGATTCCTTTTGGACACCCAATTATCTTCGATGGTTTCTTTGGTAAAGATGACGTAATTGTCGATACTTCATGTGGCAGTAAAAGCTCCACGGGTTCTAAGGGTTCAAAGCTTTCAAGGAAAAGCAAGTAAGCGAGTGGCCCCCTTGTGAAAGATTACAATATGTGAGAAATTCACGTTAAGACGAAAGGAGAGAGTCGTTACAGATTGAGATTTAGGGGATGTATTATGTTTAGGAGAAGTACGAAGTTCCCAGAGAGTTAAAATTGTGTCACCGTATGATCCGAGCAGCCACTCATCAGACGATGCCTCGTCCTGTAGAACGGACCGACCCTTGACGGTGACTGCATCCTCTCATACCTCCATAATCAAAATTACCTACTCGAGCTCGCCGCGATTGCACCACTGAATGGGTCGGCACCTTCTGGCATCAACGTCGATGTTGGCCCACTTCAGGTACTCCTCCCGGCTACGAACCTCCCCGAAGCCATAGTGCTCCACATCTTCCAGCACCAGCTCATCTCCGGCTTGCTCGAGCTTCTCTCGCGTGCAGCAGTCCTTGTACCCCACCAGGTGCTTCACCCGCTTGATCAGTCGGAGCTGGAGCTCGTTGCTGAACCCAGGCCCCGGCCTCCCGAACAATCGTCCCACGCTGCCCCAGAACTTCGGCAGTCCCATGCGACCGGGACGGTACTGGTGCGCGATCCAGTTCTTCCGGGGGGCGTAGATGTCCCAGCCGTGGGTCCACGCCCGCATGGACAGCATGATCTCCTCCCCCATGAAGCACCAGGGCATGTAGGGGTCGAATGGCACGTCCACGAGGAACGCTCCCGGGGCGAAGAAGAATCCGGCCGCGACGAACGGGATCTGCGTCGGGCGCGCCTCGTTCCCTCCATATCCCACCCCCGTGTTGATGCGTATGATCTGGGCCTCGACGTCGCTGTTCGAGAAGGTGCAGGTGCAGAGCCTGGCGCCGTTGCTCGGCTCCCCCTCGAGAATCCCTCCGTTCTCGATTTGGAAGCCGGGGGGATAGCTGCTCAGCATCGCCTTGGGGAAGGACTTGGCGCTCTTCAGCTCGTTGGCGTACAGTTCGTCCCAGTGTTCGTAAAATTCCAAGTGGGAGTCGACCTGCATGAAGTAGGACTCCCCGCCCCACAGCTTGGACGCGTAGTACCGCGCCATGGCCGGTCCCAAGCTCTCGTTCTCGTGCACGTACAGCACGCGAATCTGGCCGCCGTCGCAGTACGGCTTGTGCTTCTCCGACGAGCAGAACTCCTCGACGCCGTTGCGATCGGGGGGGGCGTCGCTCACCTTCGTCTGATCCCTCCCGTTCGCCTTCCCCACCACCTGCGCCCCCGTCCGACACTGGACACCGGGTTCGCCCGGGTAGGGATTCAGCCCGAAGCAGTTCTGGACCACGGCCCCTACGAACAGCTTCTCGGGATGCTTGGCCTGATCGAAGGCGCCCCGAAGCGTGTCACCGAGCAAGTGGTCGCGGAAGCTGGCCAGAGAAACGAAGATGGAATCGTCGTCCCGGATCGGGAAGATGGATTTGTCGCGGTAGGTGGCCTCCAGCGGCGCCAGGTGATCCCGCGCCAAGCTGATCGTGCACATCGATGCAAAATATGCGATGAGAACAAATCAATAGCGTGGCATTTTGCATTCGCGATGGAAAATTCCTCGGCAAATACGATGGCGCCAAAGTAAGAAGATAACGGCGAATGCGTTCGTTGGCCGAACGCAGCAAACTCTGCGCTGCCATTGCTTTCCCTGCCCACCCGAATGCACAACCGGCTTCATCGCGAAATCTCGCAAAGGAACGAGACCTTCCGACGCGGATTGAAATCATCACCTTGCTCCCTAGGCGAGAACATGACCCACGGCAGTCGAGCTTAGGCGCCGCAGCATCGCCGAGGCTCGCCGCCGGTTTCCCCGCGACATCGAACAGAATTCGACTCTCACGTCGTGGCGCGAACGGACACCGTGGGAACGACATGCACGAAACGTCCCTCTCGGTCCTGGCGCCCCGACTCTCCCAGAGAAGATCCAAAGCCAGAGGTAGCTGCCCATCCTTGTTAGATATCCTTTTGTGCATCGACGTTTCGTCGCGAGTTACATGCCTCCATCCCCGTTGGCCACCTCTAGGTCCGTGCCAAAAGGCAGAGCGACGAAGATGACACCGACACGTCCTTCGAAACCAAAGCCGAAAACATTCTTTCGCCTCCCGGCAAAGGGCGCCACGGTTGGGTAGGAAGAAGCCCGAACCCGAGTCGACGAAAAATCGACGCTCGCGCCCTCGCACCGCACATCCTCCTCCGCCGTCGTCGTCGCCCTCCCGAAGAAAAGACGCTTCCCCTCGTCGAATATCCGCCGCGTCGTCGTCGGTCGCTCACCTGACGAACTTCTCGTGCACCTCGTCCCTCTTCGCCCGATCCGACGGCGTCCTCGCCCCCATCTCCCGATTGGACTCGTGCATCGCCTCCAAGAACCTCGACAATATGATCGATATCCCCGCGATGGTGGGATGCTTCCCCGAATACGTGTCCGCGACCAACACATCCGCATCGGGGACGTTCCGAGCGTGGAAGAACGGAGGGAGCGGGGGCAAGTGCGGCACCAAGTGCGCTCGCTTCGGATCCTTCGCCTCCTCGGCTTCCGATGCCGCCCCGCCGCGGCCGCTCCAGGGCGCCGATCCGACTCCCTGACCCGCCCGCCCGAGGACGCGCGCGTCGTGCCGTCGATGGTGCCACCCGAACACGATCAAGAACTGGATCGAGAGGGCCACCGCGAGGAGGGCCACGAGGACCAAGAAGGGCGTCGAGGACGCGATGGGGGGCGGGTTGTCGCCTCCTCCGAACGACCCTCCTCCTCCTCCTCCGCCCCCGAAGCCGCCGACGACGCCGGCCGAGGAGGAGGCGGACGAGCGCTTCCGCGCGTAGCGGCGGCGGCGCTCCCGGCGGCGGCCGATGCGGTCGGCGTAGTCGTCTTCTTCCGCGGGGGGGGCGGAGGCGGAGGCGTCCGCGGAGGCGGAGGCGGCGGAGGAGGAGGGGGCCGATCGCTCCATCGTCGTCGTCGTCCGTCGATGCCGCCTTCGCCAATGCCGCCACACCGTCGCTAGTCGTGACGGCCAAAACGCCGACTTTCGTCGTTGCCCCCGCAGAAAAAGAAAATAACTTCTTTAGCCCGCTAATTGAAATCGAAAATTAGTAATGTTTCTCATAGAATTTTGTTACGTGCGCGTTTTTACCTCTTTTATCTCAGCGCATAAAAAAGATATTTACGCGCGCGTACCGACGCAGCCCCCGAACTGCAACATACCGTGGCCAATAATATCCCACCCAGCATCTATCGATCGGCGGCGGCGGGCACCGGCGAAGACAGCACAGGGGAGACGACGGGGCCAGGCAGGGCAGAGGTCGGGCGGGGGCCCTGTCGTTCCCGCTTTAGGACGTCGGCGTAGCCACATCGAGCCCAGCTGCACCTCGGTTCGAGCCCCGAGTCCGAAGGCGGCAGCGCCGAGGCCGCGGCCGAGAATCTCATCGCGGGGCACAGGGGGATTTGGACAGATTTCGACGGCGCGATGGACTTGACGGAGCGCATCGAATCGATCCTCTCGAACGCGGGGAACTCCGTCCGCGGCCGCGATTCCGACGACGACGACGCTTCCGGCGGTGGCGCGACGTACGCGTCGATCTCCGAGTGGAAGGCGGAGCGCGGGATGACGACGACGTCGTCGTCGTCGACGACGACGCCGTCCGGACGGAAGGCGTGGTACAAAACCGGGTACGACTACTGGGAGGACGCATCCAACTGCCCGGCCACCGTGGACGGCGTCCTGGGGGGTGAGTGTTTTTCGAATCCCGTTGCGTTTTTTGGCACTCCGCAAGGCAGTTCGATCTCACCCGAGGACGTCGCCGTCCGTTCTCTTCTGGCCGTCGTCGTCTCTAGGCTTCGCGAGCTTGTCCAAGCGAGATTTGGAAGGTTCCGCTCGGTTCCTGCGACACTTGACCTCGACCGTTCGACCCGAGCTGAAATTGACCCAAGAAGAGAACGGCGGCGCGCCCACGCGCGCGTGCGAATGCGGGGCAGGTAAGAATGGTTGCGATCTCGTGGATTTGCAACATCGTCAAATGAATGAATCACATCCAGAACGGCACACTGAAAATCAGGCATCGGCAGAGTTTCCAAGGGGTTGCTGCTCCCCCTGGGGATCGCTCACTGCGACCTCGTCGAGCCCTCTCCACGACTGATCTCGTCCGCCCCCGAATACCTCGGAGACAAATACTCCCCGCGCTGTCGGTACTTCTGCGCCGGACTGCAAGATTTCGAGCCGAAGGAACAGCATTACGACGTGATTTGGATCCAATGGGTGATCGGATACCTGACCGACGAAGACCTGACGGCCTTCCTGACGAGGTGCGCGACGGCGCTCCGGCCGGGGGGCGTCGTCGCGATCAAAGACAACGCGTGCGAGGAGGAGGCGTTTGTCTACGATCGGGAGGACGCCAGCTGCACGAGGTCGCTGCCGTACGTCCTGGCGATCGCGGAGCTCGCCGGATTGCGCGTCGTGTATTCGGCGTTTCAGGAGGGCTTTCCGGAGGGCATTTTTCCCGTGCCCATGATAGCGTTGGAACCGAAACGAACGTGAACGCGGCAAAGATAATGTGTGGATCTCTTGCTGTGTCTCGTGCGGAACAGGAGCCAACGAATGTAGCTGCTGCTGATGATGACAGCAGCAGCAATGAAAACATCACATCCCACAATCGTAGTGATATGGAGGCTGGAATGGACCTAGAGCTTGGCTCTTTCGCAGTTAACGATGGTGGTACAAGGAGGTTAGAGCCCGTGAATTCAAAGTGCAGATAGCTCAGAATGTGCCTGATCGTTCCATAGAATCAATAAAAAAGTTGTTTCATTGGAATCGGCAGTCCTCATATTTTTTGGAAACTTTGCTTGCCAAAATCGTGAGGTTCATTCTATCTCAAAAATTATTTAGCTGCGCCACTTTTTTGCAAAAAAAGGGGAGCGCCAATACCTGCTAATCTCATAGTAGAGAGAACCTACATATGTGTGGCGGCCCTGTATTGACTATGATCTTGACCACAGTTGTAGACTGCAGCAGCAAACTTAGTGAGTGTCACAACAGAAAACCATCAATCCTTTCTGTCCCTCTCTCAAGTGAAACAACAGCTTTCAGAGTGGAACACCGCGAGCAATAGGCGCCCGGATTTTGACCAGTGCCAGGTTCAAGAGGGATAAGGAAAAAAGGGCATAAAGGTGCGTACATATGGAGTTGAACGAAGGAGGGGCGACGCATTGCTCGCAAACAAACACACCATCAAGAGACATCTTATGCAGCAGATCTTGCCAGATAGCCCCGAACAGTGTGTGCACATTCAAGCCTCAAGAGGTATGCATCGCCTTCAGATTGTCAACCGAACATCTTCTCCGGGTCTAACGTCATCTTCCCGGCCTCGTCGCTCCTCCGCAGCCTCTCCAGCGCCTCCATGTCCTCCTCCCCGATGCTCCACGAGAACACGTCCAAATTGTCCTTCATGTGCTCCGGGTTGCCCGTCCCAGGAATTACCGCCGCGCCCTTCTGCACGGCCCAGCGCAGCAAGAGCTGATAGGTCGACTTGCCGTACTTCTCCGACACGTCCCGTATCGTCGACGACGCGGCGATCTTGGCCTTGTCGAGCGCGCCTCCCACGGGGTAGTACGCCGTGACGGCGATGCCGTTCACGACGCAATAGAAGAAGATGTCGTGCTGCTTCTCCGGGACGAAGGCGTTGAACTGGATCTGGTTGTTGGCGATCGGGGCCAGGTCCATCCCCTGCAATTCCTTCATCTGGCTGATCCCGAAGTTGCTCACGCCGACGTTGCGCGTCGCGCCCCGCTCGCGCAGCTCGGACAGGGCCCTCCACGTTTCCTGCCGGCATCGGGCGTCCGAGAGTCCGTCTTTGTGGCATTGGTTGCGAGCGATCGGCATCTTCGGGGCGTGCATGAGGACCAGGTCGACGTAGTCCAGCCCGAGCTCCTCGAGGAATCGGGGCACCGTCTCCAAGGCGGTCTCGTAGCCGTAGTAGGGGGGAAATATCTTCGTGACGAGGAAGATCTCGCTGCGCGGCACTCCGCGGTCCATCGCGTCCTTGATGCCCAACCCGATCGCTCGGTGGTTGCGATAAACGTGCGCGGTGTCGACGTGCCGCCCTCCCCGGAGGAGGTACCACAGCACCGTCCGCCGGACGAGGACGTCGTCGTAGGCCGAGGCGCGGCAGCACATCCCGATCCCGCTCAGGGGCATCCGATGACCGCCCGGGAGGGTCGCGAACGCTTCGTTCGCGGGACGAGGGGCGGGGGACAGGTCGTCCGGCACGGGGGGCGTGCCCTCCATCTTCCCGTGGCCGACGAGGAGCGGGGGGGCGCGGCCCTCCAGGAGGGGGGAGAGCGTGGCGAAGACGACGCCCCAGGCGTGCGGTTGGGTGCGGAGCCATCCGAGGAAGGCGGCGACGCCGGCGACGGCGAGGGGGAGGATGCGGCCGCAGCAGACGCGAGCGAAGCCCATGATCGATGGCGGATGATGATGACGTAATGTTTATGGTTATGAAACGATGGTCATGGCGGAGGTCGGGTTGAATGTGGATGTGGGGCTTTCGTGGCCGAGAGCCACGACCCATGGTAGATGCCTTACTTTGTGCTTTGTGCGTTTTTGTTTAGGAGTAGGTAATAGTAATACTTAATTATTTTATTAATATGAACCATCAACTTCCTAGGAGTATTATATTTATTACGCTCATTGTTGTTATTGTTATCACAATATTATTTAAACTTTTGTCGTACATATCTGAAAAGATATATTTTCTAATAGCTCTAATTTGACATCTTCGAGCTTCAAGCTTCATCAACACGCGTCACCCCAGTCCGTCACCCCCGCCCCCCCCCCCTTATCTACCTATAGTCTATGCCCCCCCCCCTCCCAGTCCCAGCCAACACCAACAAAAGCGAGGCAAAGCCAAATCAACACGAAGTCGCACCAGCAACACACCGGACGGCGTCTATTTTAGCGATCATGTTCAGTATTCTTAAATCGTATGAGTTCGTACAAGTATCGCTAAAATAGCTCTGTCCGGTGTGTTGCTGTACCAGAAAGACTGGAGAACCGCCGCCCGAAACCGAACGAAAGGGATCATGAAGAAGCACGGGACTCTAATCCTCGGCGCCTTGCTCGGCCTGCTGACCTCGGACGGAGCGGCCGCCATCCGCGGAAGGAGCCGCTTCGGCGTCCGCGGAAGCCGTCCGGTCGGGACGACGCGCGACGTCGTCGCGAGGAGGAAGGTCGCGACGCCCTCGTTCGGAGTCGCGAGCGGGGGGACTCGCCGACCCGTCCCCCGCGGCGGGGCGTGCTCCGACTCGACGCCCGAGCTCTTCGCGAAGGTCGCGCTCGGCGCCGCGGTGGAGGCCGGCCTCATGTACGGCCTGGCGAGGTACGCCGTCAAGGTCAACGCGATGGATTATTCGAAGGTGGTTGCCCGATCCATCCAAGCGGGCGTGCTTCTGCTCATCATCTTCGGATCGGCGTCGTTCGGGGCGATCGTTGACAACGGGCTGAGCGCCGCTTCGAAGCAGGTGCTCGATCCTAACACGATTCCCGTGAGTCCATGCTGTGAAATGTTGCGTAGTGCTTATTTTTCATCATTCAGCGAACTTCTCATTTTGATTGTCGCTTTTCATTCGATCAATTCGATGAAGGGCGATGAGGATTGGTATGCCAACCTAAAGAAGCCAAGCTGGAACCCTCCGTGAGTGAAAATTGCTGTGCTTGCTTGTGCCCATCATGTTTTGTCTCCTACGGCAGATTCTCAACCTGTCACTCTGAACAGTGGTTGGCTCTTTCCCATAATGTGGCTCGTTGTGAGCAAACCAACTCAATTCATGGCGGTCTGGAAGCTAATAACTCAAAGTTACGAGAAGGATCTTTCAATCCCTCTTGCGGTGTATTGCAGCCACCTCGCGCTCGGAGATGCCTGGAATAAAGTTTTCTTTGGTTTGGAATGTACGGGACGTGGTCTTGCGGTCATTTTGACATTCTGGAGCGTTCTCTTGCTCAGTGCGTACTTGTTTTACGGCGTGGACAAATACGCTGGGCTGTTGCTTCTCCCAACTTCGGCCTGGGTGACGGTGGCCACTGCGCTGAACTGGAGCTTTACAATCTCAACAAATGTGAAATTGAGGCATGAGAAACCATTCCCCTCTGCCATGTAATTCCTTGAGTAAAACAAGATGAGCAGTGGAAACTTTCCGCATGTTCAAAACGCACCCTACTTATGACATGTTTTTTTCTTACAGGTTGTGCACTGTCAAAGGAAACGCTAAAATGCTAACATTAGATTTACCACTGTACAATCGAGCGCTTCTTTTTCTATTGCAGCGAAATCTGATCGGGTGTTCATGTACGATACTATCATTCACGCGTAAATCGTTATGGTGGTCGTCACGACTTCGGTCTCGGAGGCATCTGTTTGATGCTCCTGTGTATATCTACCTACTAACTTATGGTATGATACCAAGAATCTGACCCGTGGCGTGGCAACGTGGCTGGGGCGACGTGTGTATGGAGGGGCTGCCTCCAACGGGTGTCGTCTCTGAAAAGTGCCCGCTGTCGCCAATCTCTGCGATTGAAATAAATATGCAGTGGATCGTTAGGCCAAGTTCTGACTGGCGTCAGGACACATAATCGTTGGGCTTTTTGATGCTTCAAGGAAGTGAACGAGCCCCTCGTTTCTCACCGTTCTTTTTAGTAAGCACCTCTGCGAAGAGGCCCACCGTATCAGAAATTGGCCCTCGTGCCGCCGCGACTCCTCCCGTGACGCACATGCGGAGCAGTCGTCGGTCGGCACTTTTCCCTTTATCGTTTGGAAAGCGATTGACTTATCGATTGGTCGTAGGGTGCTTTCTCCGCGCGATTATGCGGCCCCGGGCGGGTCTGGAGCCGCCTCGAGCGCGCCCGACCCACCCCGCACGCCCCCCTGGAGGGGTGTGCGGGGTAAAGCTGGCCATGGGGGCGGCCTTTCGAGTTAATGAGCCGGTGCGGATGAGAGTAGGGACCCGTAGGTGGGGTTCAGAAGAGACGCGAGAGACGAGAGGATTTGGAAGCCCGGCGTATCAGCCAGCCGTGCACCCAGACGTGCACCTCCAGCGGTCACCCACTGCGCAGGGTAGGGGACGCCCCTGGCGCACCTAACCTGTCCGTTCGTCCGTGCACCCGGATCGATCTAGCCTCGTGCACCAGACCAAATGAAAATGAGGGACACGCAGACAGCAGACAGGTGCAGACGCAGACGTGCACCCTCAAAACTAGCCGTAACTTACGATTCATTTTCGCCTGCTGGGTGCCGCTGGCCTTCCTAGGTATCTACCCGTCCTGCAATCAACGCGGCCGCCGAGAGATCATTGTTTGCCGCACCGGCCGACGGACCGTTTTCATCGTCGTTACGCGCGCGCGCACTGTGTTGGAGTCTGTTGGAGTCGGCCATTCGGGCGTCGGGCATCGCACGCAGAAAATCCGTCCGGCGAAGGTTGAGCGATATTTCACGACTTTTTAGTGTACATATGTACTATTACTATTCGCTATTTTTATCCACACGCGTCAACGAATGAAGCAAGATCGTCGGATCTTGCATGCCATCATTTGAGCCTATTTGAGCCTATTTGAGCCTATTTGAGCCTTCTTCTGGGCCGGCGCGCGACTGCTTCCCAGACCTCTGCCTCTGGCTTCTGTTCTGAAAGGCTCCGGGTCATGCTGGTGCTGGACGCCTTCTATTCGTGGGTCACCATAAAAAACGCAAGCCCCAATTTTGAACCAGGCGCATCACCCCGAACCGGAACAACGATGAACGGCGAAACTACTGATCTCGTCTACGGCACCAGAAGGGGTGGCTACACTGACATCGACGAGGGCGGTCCCGAAAATGGCCACAGCGACAATGAAAGCAAGAAAGATGACATCGAGCAGCGAGTGACGAGGTGGAAAACGATATCATGCGTGTCTATTCTGATGTTGGTCGGGTACATCGCCTTTACCAACTACCAGCCTAACGAGTCGAGGGGATTTCATCTTCGCCCGAAACGAGAAGAGCAGAGGTGTCTCTTCTGCGACCAGTCGCTTCCCGCGTTGCACGAAGAGAGAAGCTACACCCTCAAGGCTGCGGGCGTTGACGGCGAAGACATCGTTGTGACGCCCATGACCGTGACATATGATTATGAACTCTACGATGGACAGATCATTGATACCAATGGTGCTACAGAAGTCGTCCCGAACCACGACTTCGACTACGCCATTCTTGGAATGGCCGGTGCGCGCAACATAAATCGAGAGACCGGAGAGCCCGTCTCCCTCGACGAAGTTTACATGCACCACCTCACAGTTCATCCGTTCAACATGCTGGGAGCCGAAGTGCTGACGCGGGACGATGCCACGCCGTACATGCGTTTTCCCGAAGGATATGCCCTGCACGTCATCGCCGAGGAGAGCCCGGACATCCATGTTAACGCGCATTTTCTCTCGAACAAAAACCTGGCGCCTATTGAGGGAAGCATCCCCCGCGCGCACAAGGAATGTAACGAGTGCTACTATGCTCCTGGAAAGGGTTCGGATTGCACACCCGAGGTCTCCGGTACGTTTGCTTGCTGCGGAGGCAGCCAGGCCTGTCAACAAGGTGGGGAGGAATGCGCCTGCGCCACGAATGGAAGTACTGATCGGTCCAAGACTACCAAGTATCAGGTCCAAGTTGATATCCTCATCTCTCGGGACATCGACAAGCTAAAGCGAGTCGAACAATGGAACTTTGCAGCACCTGCTTGTGCCGTCAATCTCGGTGGAGAAGCAGTATTCAAAGAATACCCGAAGGACAATGCTTGCCACAACACTTCGGACCTTTTTTTTGGCGGAGGTTCCGTCTTTCACCACATAGCCGAAGACAACGTCCGTCCATATGCTCAAACCAAAATCAACGTTGTAGCTCCTGCCGGCGGGACTATTCTTTGGGCACAGAGCCATCTCCACACCGGAGGTGTCAACGCAACTCTCCGCCTCAATGGAAAAATGATATGTTCTAATGACGCGACTAACGGCGAGGATTCCGACGTGGCAACGAACGCCAGGAACGAACGAAACCATTTGATCCACATCGACGCATGTTACGATCAAATAGGAGACGNTGGCAACGAACGCCAGGAACGAACGAAACCATTTGATCCACATCGACGCATGTTACGATCAAATAGGAGACGGTGTTCGTTTCGAGGCCGGCGACGTGTTCACGACTGAAAGCTTTTACTACGCGGGGGTTGACGATGATCGTTTCATTGGAATTGGTGCGGCTGGCGAGCACAAGAACGTGATGAGCATGTTTTTCACTGGAGTGGTCTTTGATGGGGATGCGGAGTATTTGACGAAGAAGCGGACTTCATTCAATTTGTGGGATAACTTTGTTCAGATTGCTGGGTACGAAAGGAGATGAAGAGACTATTTTTGTCCTAAATGTCCCTTGTAAGGCTTTTGAAGACAGCCCATAACATCATATCACACCCACCTCTATCTTTCCTTTCTCTCGCTACAATAGAACGAACTCTCACCAAAATTGATGTCTGCTCAACGATTACTTCTAGAGGGCAGGAAGAAGGGGATTGTTTGTTTAGAAGCGTGGTTCGTTTGCGCGTCTATGCCGATAGCAAGAGCTGCGCGTTTTCGCCTGATACACAAAAGCAGCGAATATCAAGGATAATCAATTGGCCACCCAACCCAGATCGGTGAAGGGAAGAGATCTGTGCACCTAAGTACGTGTTAAATACCAATAAAAGATCTGAATTATGTACTGTTGTTTGTTCTTTCGTAAAATGAAATTCCTTCTTGGACTAAGTATTTATTTGCTTTCGAACAGTTGAACTCGGGCTACCACCATTTGTTGTGCCAAAGGCATGCAGTCTCTGCCCCCATTGGCTCGCGATTCGAGCTACTAAAATGAAGCAACAATTTTTCAGTAAAGTCGCTGAAGCAGAGCTATCTGATCAGGCAGAATCCGCCCGTCTGTTTCATGACGCTGCTACTCAGCCCCGGCGTTGCGGAAGAGAGATGTTGGATCAATCACAAAATCCAAAATAAATGGTTCATTCTGCGCTGGTTTGATCTCCGATCTATGTGCTTCTGCTAGCTTTTGTGCCTACTCTGATGGATGCACGCAGCTAATGTGCTTTAGCTTGACACTGTGAAAATAAGTTCTATTTAGAGTTACAAGTCTATTGAAACCCGAGGCTCATCTTTTGGGGTTCGTGGCCGATATATGACAAGGCTAAAAGTCATAGATACAAACCCCGAGAAGTCAGACAAGATACTCCGCACAAGCTTCTAAGATCCTTACACTAACTTCAAACACTCCCCTCAAGCCAATTCGGGATGCAATGGAATAATGACTTGAATTTCAAAGTCATAACTCAACACCAGCAATATTTCAAATACTCCAATACTGGTTCACAAGATCTCATGTCCATCGCATCTCTAGAGGAAGAGGTTCGGACTCCAAGTCCTAGGTAGTCCTCTTGGCAACATCATCACCAGGAGTTTCAACCTGGACCAATAGTAGGAATCTCAACCCACTCTCACAAAAAGGAATTTCAACCTTACCAAAAGGATAAGTAGGAATCTCAACCCACTCTCACAAAAAGGAATTTCAACCTTACCGAAAGGATTCTCATCCTCAACACAGGAGGGATTACAACCTTCGCTTCAGGAGTTTCAGCGAAGCTTACTGCTCATCCTCACATCAAACTGAACAGCATGTCTAGTGGTAGATGTTAGCAAGAGGGATCTGAGAGCCTGCAAACACTTCGGCGTGGATTGTCACCCAGATTCTTGTGTTCTTGCTTCGTTTGAATTGATCGGGATAGAGAGGCTCTTGAGTAGCATGTTTCTCTAAACTCGTGTCACAATGCTTTAGAAAGCTAGTTGATAGTCTTGACTTTAGCAATATACCAAGTACCCGGAGAGCCAACTCTGAGTATGCATTTGTCTTAGGTAATGCACCCAAAGGGTCAGCAATGTCATCAGGCGAAACATATCCCCACAAGCCAAACTGACAGTGCAGTGGCAATAAGGATTGGCTTGACTCGTAGCCTGATATGAGTTTGGTATTGTCCAACTTGGATGAAGTCGTAGTAATAGCCTTCCGATACTGCACAGCCCCACGCAGCCATGGTCTGCAGATCACCACAAAGAGTGTAAAATAACTTGTGGCAAGGCAAACAGAAGAGTTAGCAACACAGTTGCATCGCATCCATAGTCAGTCTCACCGTCCCCAAACACACAGGAGTTGTCTTTGTCACTCAGGCTCCAGTCAAAATGGTTTGCAGGGCAAATAGAGAGCAAGGCCAATGTGTGACATGCAACTGGTCAATGTGGCAAGTTCTGGCTCTGATGGCTGACGGATGACCTCTTCAGTAAAAGTTGTTAGAGACAGAATGGAATGAGTTGAGAGGTACCCAGCAGCGGGAACAGGTTCGTCACAGTGGGCTTGATACCCTCATGGTCCCCTCATTGCGGTATGGGGAACCCACAAAGGGTCGCCCATGATCAGCGTAAGCACAGTTCAGTCCATCCACATGTACAGCATGTGCTTATAGACAATAGGCTCTCCTATTGCGTGGCAAATGGTCGTCATCAGAACGAAATTGTCTCGGGGTACAGCACTGAGGTATTGCAACAAACAATGCTTCAACTTGAGTCTTTAGAGCACCTTTACTTGACCTTGTGCTCGCTCTTGTAATTGTAAGAAATCTTGAATCTTGAATGTGTACCAAGGAGTGTGCAGCACTGGACACCGTGAATAAGGCATCCTATAGTGTCCTTTCCAGCAAAACTCGATGAGGAGCAAATACCGCAACATTCATATACAGGTCCTTGCGCTGAGTTGGCCCTGGTAGTCAGCAGTTTTGATGTGCTGACACCGCATGCCGAGAGTAAAGACCTCTTTTGAAATGAGAAAGTGACAACTCATTAGCCTCATAAACTCAATGAGAACGACAAAAACGGCCTGCCGACTTCTATTGAATCATTGTTGCACCACAGGGAAGGAGCAGCCATGTCTCCACATTGCCAATGCATAAAATGCTTAAGTCGATGTCCTGTCTTAAGTCGATGAGAGGCCGCGGCATTCGCCAATTTTTGCTAGGTGGCCATCATGGTGAAATGGGGCTGGAGGCCGCTCTGAAGGCCGGAAGGTTCCAACATTTTGGCCTCCCTGGTTTTGGTACAAATACGTATGTAGAAAATTCAACGCAGATTATTATGTTTTCATGCCTTGTGTTGGCTTCACCACAAGGCATGCTGTGGAGTCACATGATCGCCTTGTGACGCCAAGCAATCACATGGGGTGTAATTCACGTGGGCATATCACCTGGACTATTCGAAAGGGCATAATAGATGCCAACTTCCCTTAGAGTAAAACGAAGTGCGTCTTGTGCTGCTTCAGGTGATAATAAAAACATAAAGAACATTGAGCGCCATCTTTGTTTCCAAAGAGCGAAGAGATGACGACGAGGGGGGATTCAATGACGACAGCGTGGAAGGCCGTCGTCCATTTGTCGTTGGACGAGGAGGACGACAAGTTTGGTGACGAGGGCGAAGGAGCCAAGCTCAGCATCGAGCTGACGATCCAGAGGGTGGAGACCCACCTTGGCCCTCGCCGTTGCTGACGGGCGCCGTCAATTCAATTTTTTTCGCCGACCGGTCCTCACCCTCTTCGTACTCCTTGCGTCCCCGTCCCGCCCCTCGACCCGTCCCCCGCCCGCTCCTGCGCCAACGGGCAAACAACTTCCCAGCGTTGCCCAACGAGGAGCTCCCGCTCGAGATGAAGAAGCCGGACGAGGCCAAGCAGGACATTGTCGAGGATGCCAACCGCGAGCGGGACGAGGTACTCGCGGGTGAGTCTGATATGTTAGAACGTGTCGTCTTCTCGCATGTGCCGATCTAACATGCATCGTTGAAACCCGTCCGCACATCATCGCAGGGGTCAAGTCCAAGGACCTCTGCGCTGAGGGCGTCGCGCCCCTTCCCACGCCGGCGTGTGGATCCACCGACCCCGTCCTGGCCCTCGACCCTGCCCCCGCCTGGATCCGCGCCGACGCGGCCGCGTCCTACCTTCCCGACGCGAAGGCCCACCTCGACGCCGCAAAAGAGGCCGCGGCGGATCTCGACGTGAAGATCTAGTCCAACGGCGCCGTGGTCGTCGATCGCCGTGCGGAGGCAGCGGCATTGAAGGACGAGGCCGATAAGGTCCACGAGGCCAAGGGCCGCGTTTGATCGCATCGTCGCTGAGGCGGTCATCGCGTCCCGGAAGGTGGAGGAGCTGAGCAAGTCAGCAGAGGAGCAGGAGGCAAGGGAATTCGCCGAGCATCTGGGGCGCGGAAGGAAGGATGCGGAGGAGGCCGAGGCTGGGATCGCACGGGCAAAGGAAGAGCTGGCTGCGGCGGTGGAGTACAAGGCGGGTGCGGCGACGTGGAGGGCGAAGGTCCTACCGGACATCGTGGAGGCAAAGAAGCTCGGGCAGTGAGTGCGATGTGTTGATGCGCGTGCTTTGCGTCGGCCTTTGAGACTAACAAATGCTGCGCCTCATTCCTATGCATCCTCTCTTCTCTCAGCGTGGTGAAGGGCGCCTATGAGCGCGCGCAGGAGGAAGCGAACGACTTCGCCGCATCTTCCTACGAGGAGCTCGCGCTCGAGATGAGGAAGCTCGAGGAGGCCGACCGCGAGCAGGACGAGATCCTCGCAGGTGAGTTGTTCGCTTCGTTTAGAACGAACATTCCTTGCGTTGCTTTCCGCGCTCGATCTCACCGCGATGAAAATGACGCTTGTTGCACGCAGCCGACCCCCTCTTGGAGAGGCTCAGGTTTGAAAGTTCCCCCACGAGCACCGCGACTCGCTCCTCTAAACGGCACGGGCTCAGCGTCAGGTGTGTAACGTCCAGCGAGCTCTCGTGTACGCAATTTGTCTCGCTGTCCTCTGACCAAACCACTGCGCTCGTCTCAGGTACGCGTCCAGCACGTCCAGGAGGCCCGCCTCCGGGACGAGGATAAAGCACGCAAGGTCGAGGAGGAGGCCCGTGCGGCCCGCCGTGCCCGCGAGGAGGAGGCCCGGAAGGCACGGCGCGTGGAAGAGCAGCTCGTCCGCGAAAGTACGAAGAAGGCGAAGAGCCGCTCTTCCAAGGGGGGAGACGAGGACGCTGCCGCCAGGCGCAAGCGCAAGGAGGACGAGGCGAGGCACAAATTGAGGAATAGCTCCTTAGAGACGATCTGTGGAGACGAATATGGCCAATCATGTATTAGAAGCAACCTCTCTCAATTCATACTACCTGTAAAGGATCTGGAGCAGAGGCGGCAGCAGCAGCAGCGTGTGAGTTTGGCCGTTTGGTGCACACCACAGATTTTTGTGTTCGTGCAACAAGGTTCTGATTCATTCCAAACCTGTTGGCTTCTTTGTTGCAGCTTGAGCCCTCAGCATCTAGGGGAGAACACCCAGGCAATATGTGTGGCTACGAGAATAGAATCAGGAACAACCATTTTGGGGTTTGTCTTGCGAGCATTCTTGTATTCAACACACTGTCAGAAATTTTCGTCGCCGTTCCCCGGGGGGGGGGGGAGGGGGAAGGAGCCTCGCTGCGCCGTCACGGGCCTCGTCC
>JALLPA010000704.1:0-13527 GCA_036939895.1 Thalassiosira exigua
GCTCGCAGCTCCTACCCGATCGACTCCCCAGAGACGAAGGTCGTTCGCTCTGGGCATGAAGTGGGTATTTGCGCCGTAGATGTTTCTTGGCGGCTTGTCGGCGGCAAGAAGATGAGTGGCACGCGCAGACCACATCTACGGAGAGCGGGGACGGGAGCGAGGGCGAAGGGGGCGAGAGGCATCCGTGAGTTGAATTCGAATGAAAGAAAAGTGGAATTCGACTGGAAAGACCAGTGCAAAACCCGCCGAAAAACCGAACGACGCTGACGAAACTTCGACCAAACTGCGAGGAAACCACGACCAAACCGGCTCACCTTCTGACCGCCGCCGCCGAAGCCCATTTCTTCTTCGGGCGTTTGGTGGAGCCCATTATCGTTGCGGAGAGTTGCCCCCTCCTAGCCTTTGACGAGTCCGAGCGCAAAAAAATTATGAGGATAAAAGTGAGCGAGAGTGAGGAGGACGGGACCGGCCGGAGCGCCGGAGGCGCGGCGGCGCGGATGCGTTGTTGAGTGCGAGATGATATGACGGCGTGTTGGAGGAGACGACGACGACGCTGCGATCGAGGGGTGGGAGCCGAGCGGCGCGGGCGGGCGCCGGCGAGCCTCCCCAAGCAAAACCAATGCGATCCAGTTGACACCAAAGTTCCGAGAAGTGTCAACCACTATAGTACCAATGACCGAAAAAGAAGTTAGAATCGTTAAAATGTGCGTCTCTGTCATTTTCCTAAATCGAATACTTTAGATAAAGGCGACAAGTTAAAGACCTCTCAGAGCCATTCATTGTCGAAGGGACAGACGCATTGGATTCTCCCTGCGTGGGAACCCTACATTTCTACATTTTTCATTCTATTTGTTCTTTTCTGAAATCATCAGCCGGCAGCAAGTTAAGGGACGGACAGACGAGGCTTTCGCCAATGATAATGGTCACAAAATCGGCTCCCCGGAGCCGCAAATCGTATGCCGTACAGTCGTACCTAGTACGAGCTACTTACGTTATCTTACAATGCCAAGAGACCACGCGACACGTCGGCCGGCGACCGCATAGAAGCACGCCTCCCGCATCGTAATCGACAGCAATGCCAATAGCTCAGCTCTTGGTTTCATAGCTACGACGACGGCGACCTCGCCATGGCCGCCGAGCGCCCTGAGTCTGAATGAGACTAGAGGCATTGAGACTGGAGGCCGAGCGACCCCTGGCCCATAATTTATCATAATCATGACACAGCGAGTGACAAAGCAAGAGAGTGAGTACGCGGCGGGTTACGCCTCGCTGAACGCGGCCATCAATCCAAAGTTACCCGAGGAGCAGAAGGTGGCGGTACGCAAATGGGTTGATGACGGCGTGAGCTACACGAGCAAGGTATCCGAGAAGGCTGCGCATATAGTGCACAGAGTTGCAATTTACTGCTACGAAAACAAAAAGAAGTTCCCGGAGATCAAGATTGGGACGCATGCCAGTAAATTTATACAACAATGCTTTGTCAATGAGGGCAAAAAGGTCAAAGAGCAACTCATCCCTCGCGATGTACGCATCCAAATGCGGTCGTGGCCGAATATCGATAGGGCTCCAGCCACGGGTTACAATTACATGACGCAACATCAAGCCGACAAGTATGCAACCAATCTCATCGAACAAGTTCAGAGAAATTGGAGGAAGTACTTGAACAAGATCAAACACGGATTTTGTCTGTTGCACGACCGCGAGCCCGACGCTCATGCTGAAACGATGATCAAATGCATCTGCAACCCCCAAACCAACGGACGCGACCAACTTCCTGTCGGCGAACGAATTATCGTCCGAAGGTTCCGCTCTTTCTTTGACGAACGCGGGCATCGGAATGCCGTGTTGGACGATGCCTTTGTGGAAAATAACCCCAAGTTCATGGTGCTTTTCTTCGTACACATCCTTCGATACTTGGAGGACCTGGAACAGTATGATGGTATACAAGTCAAGAAATTCAACCCTGTGCCTGTGCACGGACAGAAGTGCATTAATGTCCTCGTCCGTCGGCATGCCTTCTACTATTTGCTCAAGCGTCTCGGGAAGATCCCGCCAAATAAGAAAGGAAAAGGTTTGCTGGCGATTGGGAA
Source organism: Thalassiosira exigua (assembly GCA_036939895.1). NCBI lineage: Eukaryota > Bacillariophyta > Thalassiosirophyceae > Thalassiosirales > Thalassiosiraceae > Thalassiosira > Thalassiosira exigua. The sequence continues at coordinate 2,091 of JALLPA010000704.1, forward strand.
ATTCATCAAAGAGAACATGGACGCCGATCATTGGAGTCAGATTTTCAACGTCGACAAGCATAAGAGTCGTACAAGGACCTTCAACCCATCTCATGGATTATTGACCAATGGTGTGACCGCATCATTGCTTTACAAGAAGGAGGCGACCACGGAATCGGGAGATCTCGTAGAGAACGAGCTCGTAGAGAACGCAGAAGTTGGGCTCGAAGAGAATGCAACAGTTGGGCTCGTAGAGAACGCAGAAGTTGGGCTCGAAGAGAATGCAACAGTTGGGCTCGAAGAGAACGCAGAAGTTGGGCTCGAAGAGAATGCAACAGTTGGGCTCGGAGAGAATGCAGAAGTTGGGCTCGAAGAGAATACAGACTTTTTTCGAACAGATACGTGCGTGGCAGCTATAGATCCGGGACGTTGCAATATCATATACGTCCTCGTCTACGACAGAAATGGGATTTTGTTGGGAGTGACGCAACTCACTCGCAAACAGTACTACACAGAGGCGAAAGTGAATACACTGCGTTACGCCAGGATGAAGGTCGAGAAGAGGAGTCAGAAGTCTAACTTGGCCAAGTCCATCCATTCACCCAAGACCTCTCGCAACAGATCGCTGAATCTGTACACCAATCAAAAGATCGCATTCCACGAGCACGATTGGGATCAGGGAGAGAACAAGGATCTCCGGCGAATGGACTTCTACGGTCGCAGTAAGAAAAGGAGCGTCCGGCGAAAGGCACTGAACAAGATTGGTGAGATCGGCGGAGACGACGTCGTGGTCGCGTACGGCAATGGCAATTTTGCCTCTACGTCTAAAGGCGAGCTCGCTGTTCCAACCAAGGAAATCAAGTACATGTGCTCGGAGCTCTATCCGACATACGAGGTCGACGAATGGANTCGCTGTTCCAACCAAGGAAATCAAGTACATGTGCTCGGAGCTCTATCCGACATACGAGGTCGACGAATGGAGGTCGAGTTCCGCGTGCCTGGAGTGCGGTTTCCAGCTCTTGCCCAGTTCGTCGTGTACGATGGGTATCCCTACGAAGTGAGGGGGGATAAGTGGTGCAACAGCTACGAATGTAAGTCTTGTCCCATCAAACACAGGGAGATGGTGGGGAGTGGAAACATTTACAAGGTCTACTGCGCCGAGAACTTCGACACTCTCCTCCCGCGTCTCCTGGATCGTTCGGACGAAGGAGCCATGGGAACTTGGGTAGACACCAAACTCATGAGCAACAAGCATCTTCTTTCCGCTCCGCACAGCCTCCCTTCCTCCGATTTGCTTGCGAAGCTGCGCAAGCGCAGGAAAGCTCAGAAGAGGGAACGGCGCAAGAACCGACAGCGGGAGGGGGCGGCGGCCGCAGTCAGGGAGCCTGGACAGGCGACCGATGCGATCTCCTTAGAGGAGGGCGTAGGGGAGCTCGTGCAAGCAGTCGACGCGTTTGCGCTGGAGGAGGACGCAGAGAAGAAGCAGGCCAATTCACGGAAGAAAGCTGCGAGGAAGGCGGCGAAGAAAAAGCGTCAGTCCCAGAGGAAGCGGGTGACGAGGCGCGAGGAGGAGGCACCGAGGGCAGGGATAGCACAGCAGGTGGCGGAGGGTGCGTAGGAGTTTGCTATACAGGACAGTTAGGGTGGCTGGGAGGGGACGGGGGTTACGAGCGAGCGGGTTCATTTTTCTAAGGGGGTAATTATGCAAATTAAAATTCTGCCGTTCAGAGTCTGAGCGAATTTTGTAGATGTGGCCCTACTTCCATTTGTGCCAAATTCCTTCTGGTGATCTTCAGTGTGCATCAGTCTTTTTCTCCTCTGAAAAGCGAGGCCTTGACTTTTTCCTCCAAGGGGATGCAACTCCAATATTTCGTTTGCGCCAGATTTTTTTCGCAATGGACACACTCTAAATGAGCGGTATAGGATCAGTTAGATGTGAATACATTGAGAGGCTAAAAGTGCAATCCAAACGACAACCTAGGGTGCCCTCACCTCATGCAACTCGCCGATGAGGGATTCGTTATACTTCGACAGGTCTTCCTCAGTCTCTTCCGTGAAATCCAAAATTTCTTCGTCACCGACTAGGAACATATTAGGATTGCCAATAGAGCGAATAATAGTATATCCACTCCCCTCCAATGCTTCAGCGACAACCTTTTCAAGTGGCTTGCATACATGAGCGGGCCACCAAGGATATCCCTGGACTCTGGCCTTGACTAGTTTGCTAGTTGTCTCGGCATTGCACCAAATGGAAGTACTTGAGTCATGCTTTCTGATGCTGGTTTTTGACCTGGAGTTTCTTCTTGCGTTGAGGCCAAGAACGGAATCGAGGTTGCCCCTTTCTTCGTGAAGTTGTGAAAGTATGCCATCTGCTTTCATGATGAAAATATGCACGAGAACTGCAAGCCTAGACACCGACTTGCAGTCTTTAATGGAATCGCACCAGTCTGATTGATCAGCGAAATCGTCTCCGCCAACGCTCCCGCTCATCATTTGGACTTCAGCGCAAAGCAATGATGCAATTTCAGTCCCATTGGCTTGATCATCGACATTTGGTTCGTTAGCATTGGCTGCCGCGAGCTCGTCAAAATTGACATCTTCGTCGGACTCGTCATGCCCGCCATGCTTTTCGAGAACTTCGATTGCAGCAGATCTGGCTTCTGAAGCAGCAGACGGACGCAGCAGTTGTAGGGCAGACTTCAAATCTGCTGCAACTTGATTGAGGTGAGCCTTTCGTGCCACAGTGATTGCTGCGATAATGATGTCTCGAATAAGCCCATACCGCGTAGATGGGATGCGCTTCAGAGCATTGATTTTGACCTTCCAGCAACTCCGGCGTTTGGTTACTTCGTCAGCAGATTCGTCATCAGATGATTCATTTTCATCCACAGCCGTATCAGCCTCTCCAATCGATATCTTCTTGCCCGAGATTTCGAAGACGCGCAGCTCCAAATCTTTCAAACAGAGCTGGCACATGAAAGAGAAGTAAGTGAAAATGCCCTCGCCAAGGAAAAACTGAGAGTGAACACTCACCTTGAGGACGGCTACGATGCTCGCGAGCGAAGTTCCTGACGCGGGGTCAACCTTCTGTTTCTTAGTCACACTTGGAAGAGTACCATCGTCTGAGTTTGAACCATCGCCCTCTGTAGATGGACCAAGTTGCAATACACAGTCGACAGCCCAAGCGAAGGACGCATCACTGAGCTGCTTGCGCCAAGCCTTGCGTGCAGTATCCTCTCTCGCCCAGGGCGACAAATCATCGCATTTATCCTCCAACTCAAGCAAAGCACCTACCAATATTTGAAGGGTGCCATTTCCTCCAGTGCTTTTGTCCATCCATAGCTTGTGCGAGGGGGCATTTGCGAGCGAAGCTGCCACACCCTNCATTTCCTCCAGTGCTTTTGTCCATCCATAGCTTGTGCGAGGGGGCATTTGCGAGCGAAACTGCGACACCCTGGTCCTCGTCAAATGTTTTTTTACTGCTCCTAGTCCCCCTCTGACCAGCAAAAAGATCCGTTACCATTTGAAGTCCAGTAAGCAGTGAGTAATCTGCAGCTTTCTCCCTGCCCATTTTTTCCTGTCTCTCCTCATCTTCGTGGGCCTTGGTCATTTCGAGGATTGATTCTTCCAAACTTTCAAGTTCCTTTATTGCCATGCCTGCCAGTCGCCCACTACGCTTTCCGTCGTTTGCGTTGCATGCATTTCTTGCATTTTCGAGGCGTCTCTTGAGTTCTTCCTTCTCCCGTTCTCTGGCCGCAACACGAGTGTTCTCCTTTTTGTCATCCTGCAGACGGCGCTTGAGGATGGTGAGACTAGCGCAAACTTTCAGTGCTTCATCCTCGCGCTGTCCCCGGTCATCCAAACTCTCTAGAAACTGCTCGAATAAAGGCTTTGTGTCGATGGAATGCCAGCTGCTGAAGGGAGTCAATTCAGGGCCTAAGCGTTTTATTTCCGTAGGCAGAGATGATGGCTTGATCTGTTCAATGTGCAACATTGTTGGATCGTGGCGGAAAAAATAGATGGCATTGTGATGGCGATCGAAGGCGGCTGGCTCTGTACGCATCATCAACTTGTTCAAGCCGTTTTCATACGCCTCAACAGCTCTATTGTAAGCTTTTTCGGCCGCAGTAAACTGCTGTTTGGTAGCTGTCGGCACAAACGGCTTCTCTGTCTCTGGTTTCTGCTCAGAATCATCTTGGTCTTCCTTTTTATCATCCGGCTTAGTCTCACTGGATTTCTTTTGGTTCCTTGGAGGTTTACCTTCAAAAGCCAGTTTTACCTTGTTGTACTTCATAACCGCGGCCCTTTTCATCTTAAAGAGCTCATGAAGTTTGGCACCCCTGCTAGCGATGTCTTCGGCGAGGTCAGGCCGTTTTGCCAAAATGTCGTCAGTAAGCATTCGAAGGAGGGCCATCAGCTCATCAGCCTTCAGGGCCCAGGGTTCTGTTTGATTCTGCAACTTCGAATATCCTTTCACCAGCGAACCTGTTGGGTCACCAAGATATGCACTGTGACGTTTGTCCGTCGACGTCGACCCCACTTCATCATCCTTCAATTCTGTTCCAATGTTTTCTTCTTCAATCTGGTCCTCGTTCCATAAATGGCTCATATCCAGCTTGCCTTCCCCAGGGAGCACGCCTTCCTCAAGTGAAACATCAGAAGAGTAGTAACGATCCATGAGATCCATGTAGAAATAGCAAATTTGAGACCAAGATACGACGTTGAGCCCCTCCCTCAACTTAGTGAGATCATCTTGCAGACGCAATTCCACGGGCCCAATCTCGGTCATATTTGGTTCCTCTTCATCGACGTCTAGTGGTGCCGTCAACATTCGAAGAGCCGTGACAAACAAGTGTGTGAAAAGAGGAGGAAGAGACTTCGCTGTTTTGGCGTTCCCAGACATTACTTCGTCGGCGGCATATAGAAGCGTTTTGAGCGAAAACTTAGGGATGGGATGATCCGTTCCGTCCACTCCAACGTCGCCACAAAAGAAGTGGAAAACGTGGATGGCGTCTGATATGAGCCCACGGTCGCCACCCAGCAACTTTGCGCTGCCAGATGCAGATGCGTCGGCAACTGATCCAAACGATTTCGGGGCGGTGTCGGCGCGCAGATGAGGCGGAATGAGGCACGTCAGGGTGCGGGGCAAAGTTGGCCGTTTGGAGACGTGCTCGGGAGGCTTGACGCCCCATTCTTTGTCCTCCCTGTGAAGCCGAGTATCCTCGATGGGATATCGTCGTTTTCGCAGTTGCTGCTCGATGAATTTCCTCCGCGCCTCTGCCTCCTCCTTGCGTTTCTTTTTCAGTGCGGCCGCCTCCCTCTCTTCCGGTGTCATCTCCGTCTCCTTGCGTTTTTTCTCCTCTGCTGCCTTCTGTTTTTCCATCTCTAAATCCTTCTCTTTCAACAGTTTGGCCTTATCCTTAGCCTTCTTCTGTTTGGTCTTTTCCAGCTCCTTCTGCCGCAACTTCTCAGCTTTCTTCTTTGCTGCCTCCTTGGCCTTTGCCTTCGCTTTTTGCTTCTTGGTCCACTCTGCATTTATTTTGAAGCTGTTCTTCACCTTCACAAAGCGTCCCTCCTTTACGCCCTCCTTGATTGCGTTGCCGAGCCGTTTCTTGAACATATTCGGACTAGCTGCTGTCACATGCTCATGGGTTGCATAAATCCATTTGCTTATAGCAGGGATGGACGAGCCAGTGCGATCCTTGAGAGAAACTATTGCATCATGAGCCATGTCCAGGTACGTTGGTTTGCCAGACTTTTTCCGCGCACTGGCAGGGGTTGGCGAGGAAGCTCTGGAGACCGACTTAGGAGTCTTTTTACTTGGGATTGTGCCATCAAATCCCTCCTTAACTGGGGTTTTGGAGGCTAACTTGGGACTGCTTTCTCCTGACATGATGCTATCAGCATCTTCACTCTTCAACGATGTCATAGACGCTGAACCAGGAGATTTCTTTGCTGGCATTTTATAATCAGAGGTGAGATCTTCGGCCTCCATGGAAGGGGATGCATCCCTTGCCGACGTGGACTTCTCCGCTGAGTCGTTGGTTTGCATACTCTCCACAGACTTAGACCTCTTTGCATCCGAAGCGTCCTCGCCAGAGCTGCTTTTGTGCGACATGGCAGCTGGCTTTTCGTCCTCGTGATCCTTAGTCGCTCCCTTCGACTTTTTCTTCCCTCCTTTCTCACGACTCCGTTTGCCTTAAAGAGATTCACAAATCATTGAGTATGGCGATTTGATAATTGATACAAATCGGTTTTGTATTCGACAGAGGCTAACTCACTTTTGGTCTCAGTCGGATTGAAGTCAAACCCCGCTTCCGACAGAATCCTGAAGCGCTCGTCGGTCATGGGTCCCGCCGCGTTCCTTTCGCGCTTCCGGTAGGACTTCCTCTGATCTTTCACGAAACTCTGCATTCGCTTCTGCGATTCCTCGTCGAGCGAGGAGTAGTCCATCGATCCGTCCTCCTTGATGCAAGGGCGAAGCAAGCCCACCTTCTCCAGCCACGATGCCGACTTAGTGGTTTTGCGACCAGCATCCGTAGCTGGCGATTTACCGTTCGAATCTGCATCGTCGGGTGGCTCGGTGTCACTCGGTTGCTCAACCGCTGCAGTGGTTGCCAGATCAACTAGTTCGGGGGGTGCTTCGACCTCAGTCGGCATTGTTGAGCTCTCCATCACCACGATTGCCTATCGCCATCACAAGGGGTCAACATGAAGAAGAGCAAAAATAGTTAGATAGGAATGGGGATAAAACATAATCCTCAAGCAATTCGAGCGCGTGTGAACTCAATGCTCCCTCAATCTAAAAAAAGGGAAGGACTGAGGCAACGCATTGATGGCCTCCAATAATTTGCAATTGAGTGGCACCATCTTCGTTTGCGAGCCTTACACTTACAAGCCCTTTACTAACACATGGCAGTACGGTGTCTGCTGTGATGGCAAAACAATGCCGCAAGAGCGACGCCCGTCCGTCCTCTCCTACCACCGACGCTCAACGCGCGAGCCGCGAGCAATAGTCGGCTGTCCGAACCAGACGAGGTCCCTGGCGCACGGGATGCAACTCCCTCGGCCGGTCGCCCCATGAGATGGGACGCTGCGACAAGCAATGCGGTTTGAAGGGTCAACTCTTGGCAGAGACCGCCTCGGTCCTCTCTCGACCACAGGGGAGCTGTCGACGGGCTACGTATGAATTCCTTTGTTCCGACCGGGCGAAAATGCCACGCCCGTCCCACCTCCTCCGCGCCCGTCTGAGCTACCTTCCCCGTCTCCGCTCGCCCGCGCGGCTCGGCGGTCGACGCAAACGCACGAGAGCGGACGACGTACCGATGTCGGGGGTGGACCCGATCCTTGGCGCCGACGATCGCTTCCGATGAGGAGAGGCGGTTCGTCCTCGACGAGGAAGACGTTGGCGGAGTAGGAAATTATTATGATCGCATTGCAATGCCGAAACGCGAGCAAGGACGGTCTCGTCTCCATCTCGCCGTGAGCGGGAGGGGTGTAGTGTGCCTAGCTAGGTACGATAGTCTAAAGACAGGGTATCTCGCTTTTATGACGTAAATCATAAAACATAGGTAAATTTTTAATCGGATAACTTTTGTGATATTTATTCAAATAAATTCGAACCTAAACATTTTAAAAATAGTCTCCTAAGTGGCAATTTTGAATCAAATTGTTTAAAACGTTATGATTATCCCCTTTACTCCGGTTTGTCATGGCGGGAGCAAGCGCGCCATATTCATATCGCCAAAATTGAAATGTGTTAATACTACAAAATCATGTGAAAACAATTAGTTATCGTACTAGGAGTAGTGTTTATTAATCAACTATTTTTCGCTCGTCACAAAATTGAGCAATTAATAATGTCGCCGTATGATTAGCGCGACACAACGCAATAAATGATGGCGCAAAAGCTCCACGACGACGACGCACGCGCACCGACGGACCCGCCCAGCGCCCAGCCATCGTACGACCATCGTACGATACCTACCCCACCGCTGCTTCGTAGCTCTAAAAGCCCCGCCCGCCCCGCCCTCTCGCCCTTCCCTCCCCGGCGCGGTTCGTCTTAGCCCGGTCCCTTACAGTGGACTGGTGCGGTAACATCTAGAACGCTGGGTCAGAGCAGGCTGGTGTAGGGGAGAAGCCATCACGTCAATCGTTATCGTCATCATCGTCATCGACATCGTCATCGACATCATTATCGAGCTTGATTCCCTCTGAGCCAAACATGATTCCTTTCTTAATGGTCGCTGTGGTCACTGCTTTTGAAATGATATGTTCCAGCAGAGTAGCCGCGTTCGGCCACATCCACATGCCCCCGTCGCAACCATGGAGGTCGCGGCCGCGCCGATTCAGCTTGCGCTCTCTCTTGAAAATGGCCGGCGACCAGCCCAGCGATGGAGCCCGAGAGGGGATAAGGTACTTGGGCTCTGGAGAAAATGCCATCATTCGACCAGGCGTGGTGCTGGTCGCGCCGAATCACGAGTACGACCACTTTTTGATGAGGAGTGCTGTCTTCGTTTATGCCATTGGGTTGGATGAAAATGAGAGCACAATCATTCGAGGTACACTCTTGACAACTATCCGGTCTTTGCTTCTTCGAAATACCACTCAACAACACAACCTTTTCTTTCTTTACCTCGACAGGGGTCGTTCTTGATCATCCCACAGCATTTACAATAGGAGAAATGTCTCCCAATGTGATGGGTGGCCTCGCGCAAAACCAACTCTTCCGCGGTGGCTATGATGGAAGCGACACCGCAATGTTGTTGCATTCTGCCGGTGGCTCTGGCGCTTCCGTCAAATCAGATACCATGATCGGATCGTCGGGTATTTTTGAGGGTGGAATCGTTTCGGCCATGGAATCGGCAGATGCTGGAGTGATAGAACCAAGTGATTGCAAGTTTTTCTTCAATTACATGCAATTCACGGAGAAGGAATTGAGCAACATGTTTGCGGGTAGTGAAGATGGTGATGAATGGGTGAGCTTAGAAATCCCGACGGATTACGTTCTTGATTCGGACTATGAAAGGGGCGAGCTCTGGTCAAAATTGAGGAACAACATTCGAGGTATCCGTGGTCGGCCTTAACTCTACTACACGCCTACTATCGGCGCCCCCCGCTACGCACGACGCGTGCTACCTAAATCAGTGCAGTGCGAAGGTCTGGCCGTCGTGATAGTAGACGTGACTCTACTAGCTACAATCCACTTAATAAGTTGGTCAGCACCAGGACGCCCAGCTGCGCAAATTATTGCACCTTTTTTATTTCTGTATGTGTTGTGGTCCAAGCAACAAACTGGAAGATGAAGAACTGAGTCTTACCTGTGATGCCTGACTAAATAGGCAGTCTTTGAGCGGGCACTTAGCTTAATGAAGGGGACAGTACGGATTACCTACTGCCTCCTGTTTCTTCGTCTCGATCTCCTTCCTTCTCCTGCTGCCCTGTGGCCCTTCCTTCCCCCGCCGCGATCCAACGCCCTCTTGAACACCAAACTCACGCGGCTGCTGTCAACACCTCCGGCATCGAACGGCGAAGAGTACACGGCGTGATGAAACGCGTCGTTGCATTCCCCCGCCATGAAGACCACGTCTCCCGGGAAAAGCTGCAAGGCCGCCGGCGAGTTTTCATGCTGCTCCCCGAGCTTCGCGAAGTCGTTCCGATCGACGTCGTCCCACTCGCTCCACGTCGAGACGTCTGGGATCGGCCGGAACGCGAACCCCCGCGACGACCCGCAGCTCACGACGCACGTGGTGCGATGCCAGTGCGTCCCGTGCTCGGGGTCCGTGTGGAACTTGCACGCCGCGTCGCCGTCGGGGTAGTGGTTGCACAGGGCGCAGTCGAAGAACGACGAGAGGGTGGGAGGGTCTGGCTCGCCGCTGCTCCTTGGCTGGACGTACCGGCCCAGTTCACGGTAGGACAGGGCGGATGCGTCCTCGTCCCGCGTGAATTCGGAATTGTCCACATCTCCGCACCGCGCCTCCACGTCCCTCATGATCTCGCGCACCATCGACGGGACCTCGGCCGGCCGCATGAGCTTCCCCGAATACGCTAAGCATCCGATCCCGTCCTCCGCGAGCCACGCGGTCCCTCGCCGTTCCGTCACGGAACTTCCCGTGCGGGTCGTGAGCGTGTCGAAGTTGAACGGAATGGAATGCAGCAGCTCGGGGAGGAGGTCTCCGCCGGGGTACCCGCGGCAGTCCGCCTCGCGCGTCGACGGGTCCGTCTGCCACGGGAGGCAGTGCGCGAGGACGTCGAACGGGAGGTTCGACGTCCGGGCGTCTAGGTTTGGACAGGAGAAGTCGAGCGCTGGCTCGAATGGACCGTCAAAGGGAACGTCGTCGTTTCGGGCGTCCTGCCCCGCGCCCGCCAACCGAAGCCGCTCCGTCAGGCCCCGGATCGCCCAGCGCGCCTCAACCGCGTCCCTCAGCGTCGTCTCGTCGCACATCGCGTCCGCAGATCGGATCAGCGTCGATATTCCCCGAAGAATGTCACGCCACGCTCTAACCTCCTCCGAAGAGGATGCCGACGAGGGTGGCAGCGGGGCGACGCACCCGGCGAGGACGTGCAATCCCTTGAGCGCTGCGGCGATCCAGGCGCCCTCCTTCTCCGGTCGATTATTCTCTTTCGCCGTCCCCGTCCCTGCATCGGATCCGTTTCCATCGTCCTCGCGGCATCCCATGGGAAGCGCCGCGGACAGCGCCGCGCGGGCCAACCTCCGGTCGGTCCAGATCCTCCTCCCCCCCTCGCCGCCCTCCCCCGATACCTCCTCCCGCGTCCCGACGGGATCGACCTCCCAGGCCTCCAGCGCGGCCTGTCCCAACCCCTCGANAACGAAGTTTTGGAATGAATCGCGAATAAATAAAGTTTTGGAATGAATCGCGAATAAAAATAGAGGACATACCGTCGCTCGTGGTGGATCGCCTGCGTCCTGAAGTGGGGAAGCAAGTCTTCGTCTTCCGGGAGCCAGACGAACTTGTCCGCCACGGAGAGGTGGTCGGAGATCGACGCGGCGAGTTGGATCGCCTCCCCCATCGTTTTGGCGTCGTCGAGGGACGCGTCGTCGCGCCTCGGCGACCTCGGCTTGGGACGGCCGTCGGACGGGGACGACGACGGCGACGTCCGGGGGCGACGGCGCTTGGTCCCGCCGCGGCCGCGGCCCGTCTTGGGCTGATGCGGCGCGCTCGCCCGCCCCGCCCTCGCGCCGCGGGGCGAAGCGACCGCCGACGGCGGCGCCGACCGAGGGAGGAAGAGTGCGCGCGAGCGACGAAAGAAAAGAGGGACCTGGAACGCCGGGGCGGGGTAGTACGGCTCCGAAACGGGGAGCATCATGGTGGTCATGGTCTCTATCTGGTGTGGTTTTCGGGGCAAATTTCGTGTCTTGAGAGCGGGCGTAATTATGGTACCAAGCGAAGTCGGGACGGCAACTGCTCGGTGAATAAACGCGCCGGCCCCAGACCCC
>JALLPA010000705.1:0-13372 GCA_036939895.1 Thalassiosira exigua
TATATTATTGTATTAGGGTTAGGGTTAGGGCTAATACAATTAGATTAGACCTAAGTGTGGTAGCCGATTTTATCGTACGAGACGATGGCCATTGCCGCTGCGCTGCGCCCGCGATATTATCGCAGTGCCGATAATCGATAATCGATCGCGACTGGCGACTGGCACCGCAAGCCCATTGGATCGTCACCGAATCGCCTCCGCTCGCAGGCCAGGCCGGGCGATGCCGGAGGATCGCGGGGTCACGTCGCGCCGCCGCTCGTCGTCGGCGGCGGCGGCGGCGGAGCCGTCCCTCCTCCCCGGCGCTTGCGGCGGCGGACGTCGATCGCGCCGCCGTCCCGCCTCGTCCTCGTCCGACGGCCGGGATCGGGACGCCTCCTCCACCTCCGCCAATGCCGCCATTGCCGCCAATGCCGCGTCCGCCGCGAGCGCCGCCGCGTCCGACCCCCTCTCCCGGCTGCTGGAGGCGTGCTCCCGCCACCGCCGGCGGCACGACGCCGAGCGGGGGCGGGGGGACGGGGACGGCAATGACGACGACGACGGCGACGGCGACGACGACCGCCCGGCCGAGCAGCGCCAGGCGGAGTGGTGCCGGAGCGAGCTCGAATCCTTCGCCCGCGTCTTGCCGAGGGTGGAAGCGTCGGTCGTCCCGCGGGACGATCGTCGGCGGCGGGACGACGACGCCGGCGGCGACGACGAGGACGACGACGGCGGAGGCGGAGGCGACAACGACGCGGTGGGGAACCTGTGCGTCCTGTACCGCGCCATCGCCCGGGGGACGTTCTGCCCCCACGGCGCCGCGCGACGCCTCTTCGCCGCGGACGGCGACGGCGGATCCGGAAGCGACGACGCCGACGGAGCGAACGACGCCGAAGTCGCCCGGGGGATCCTCCCCCGCGTCGCGTCCCTCCTGGACCACGCGGCGTCGGATCCGACCCGCCTCGCCCGGCGGCCGCTCGCGCGGCGCCTTCCGACGGCGGCGGCGGAGGAGGGGGGGACGACGAGGGAGGAGGAGGAGGGCCGCTTCCGGAGGAGGGACGACCTCCTCGGCGCCGCCGCCGCGGTCCGCGCGCGCCGCCGCCGCGACGACGACGTCGGATCCGCGATCGCGGCGCTGCTGGGCCTCCTGAGGGGCGGGGACGCGCGCGCGGCGGCGCTCCGGGATCTGGCGACGCTGTCGGACGACTTGGGCGTCGTCGACGACTCCGGGGCCCTCGTCGATCCGCCCGCGGAGGAGGAGGAGGCGGAAAAAGCGGCCAAGGTTCGCATTCGAGTCTTCGCGGAGCTGACGAAGCTCCTGCGGAAGCGATCGGACGACGGCTCCGAAACCGCCGGGACCGGACCTCCGCTCGACTTCGCGGTCGACGTCCCCTCTCGTCGGAGCCTCTTGGCCCTGCAGTGCGCGGCGTGGACGGCGATCGAACGCTTCGCGCCCCTCGCGCTGGGAGGGGACGGAGCGGCGGGTGCGATCCCGACGTCGTCCTTCTCCTCGTCGGGTCGCGATCGCGCGGCGGACCTCCTCGATCGGCTCGCGTCGTCGGCGCGGCGGTCGCTGGTCGCGTCCCGTCCGTCGTCCGATTCCCAGCCGGACGCGGCGGTCCGGTCGCTGCTGACGCTGCGGACGCAGCTCGCGATCTTGGGAACGGTCGCGGACGTCCTCTCGACGGGCGGGGACGGCGTCCCGAGGCCCTCGTCGGGCCCCGCGTCCGCCGCGATGGCTTCGGGGTCGGGACGGAGCGTCGACGTGGCCTTGCTGGCCGCGGAGGCCGCGCGATGTCGCCTGCTGGAGAACCGGCGCGCCTCGCGCCGCAGGTCCGAGGAAGGCCGAGGGAACCCGAGCGCCCGTCGAGACGCGGCGGAACTCGAGCGCGGCCTCCGCTCGATGTGCGCTTGGGCGACGTCGAACTTCGTGGCGTCGGCCGTCCCGTTCCCGGGCGACGCCTCGGCGGAAGAGGAAGTTCGGTCGCACTCGTTCCCGTACCTCGTCGATTGCCTGCCCGTCATGACCGGCCCTTCCGACGAAGGTTCAATGGAGGACGAGTGCCTGCGGAGGACGATCTTGCGCTCCATCCACGCCGCGTTGTCGAGCGGCCTCGGCGCGGCGTCCGGGGAGTCGCCGTTGCCTCCGGGAGCGCGCGCGTCGAGTGCGATTGGGTCTACGCCATCCGGCGTTGCGCCCTCCTTCGTCGATCAATTTCGAAATCGATGCATCGCGAAAGGCTACTTCTCGCACCTGGTCGAATTGGCCCGAGACCCCTCCGAGTCCATAGCCGGCCCTGCCATCTCCATCGCCGTCGTATTGATCGGTTCCTTCTCGGGACCTCGTGCGGTCGAGCGCGGCACACGCGAGAGTCTCGTCGAGACCGCATGCTCCAATGCGCTTCGAGCTTTGGAATCCAGCGAACCCGGCGACGACGGTCTACGTTCGGACTCTCGCGGCGACTCGATCCCGCTCCGTCTGGGCAGCAAGCGGAGGAAGCTCGAGCGTCGCCAAAGAGTCGCAGAGCCTCTCCCTCCGAATCCATCGATTCAATCGGCTTTCGCCCATGCGATATCGGACGCGTTGATCGCGGGCCGGAACATCGAGGCGAGACTTGCCGAGGGCACTACGCCCCATATTCCCATGAGCGGCGGGCCGGAGGTAGTCTCGGCGCTCTCTGAATCGGACGTACTTCTCCTGAGGAGCGTCGCCGGATGCCTTCGGATTTTGCTATCCTTGCAAAGCCAGCCGAAGCTGCGCGATTCTGGTGCGGATTTGAGCTCCAACACCAACGAAGTTACATCGCGCTTGTTCCAATGCGTGCAATGTGTCTCCGATGTTATGGTTCGGAAGAAAAGCAAGGACGACAAGCTGCTTTATTTCGAGCCAACCTTGAAGTCGTCAGCTCTCTCATCTGTAGTGAGCGTTGGCTTGCACGCCTGCCGAGTGCAAAACGGAACGGAGCCTGCAAATCATTCGGCAGCGAGAGAAGCGATATCGGCTTGCGCCCTTGCCGCCCTACCAACTGATGATGACGATCGCTGCGTCCAGCCCGAAGAGAGTGCATCAGCGAGGTTGGCAACCAAGACAAACGCAACGAATAGATTTTGCGGAGGCATTTGCTCCCGCTTAGCTTTGGTTGGTGGAATCGAAATGCCGCACTCAGATTTGTGTCTGTGTAGATTGGGTTCAGGTGGCCACCGTCGCATCTCAGCAGAATGTGGAGGGTTCACCTTCGATGAAGCCTTGCCGTTGCCGTGTCGGTGAGTTACGGTTTCACCTTTCCTTTCTGTTGCACCTTTCAGATCGCGACTATATCTTTGTATGTTCCAGCTGTATTTTCCTCGCCATGTTTTTCCCTTCTGGGTCAACTTCAGAACATCATGAACCAACTCTGTCTTCCATCCGGTCTGTTCTAGCTGGTTCGGCCAAGTCGAAAGTGCCAATGGTACTGAAAGCAGCGTTGCTTGGGCTTCCCAACTTGTTTATTTCGCTAGCTGCACGAAATGGAGGCCATGGGGCTGCTTCGGCAAAACAACTCACCATGATGATTGACTCTTTCCGAATCGAGGACCGCGTGATTCCGCATATCAAATCAGACGAAGAAGACATAAAAATTGCTGCTCTCGTTTCGTTGGCACGTCTTGCCAGAGTATATTCTGCAGCGTCTTTACTAGCTTCAGGAGAAGGAGGTGAATGCGAGGGAACCGTTGACGGTCAAATGAGCAATGCATCTTCATATCTTCATCAGTTGAACCCAACATTCAATGGAATGCACTCGGTTGTCCTTTCTTCTCTGTCTCCATACGAGTGTTGCGCCATCACAATACCAGATGACAAGCAAAACGAACATTTCCATCCAACTTTTGGAATACCTCTCTTCTCGAACAATGGGTCGAGTCTGTTCATTGAAAGTGCTTCTTCTGGACAGTGGATGGCGAGCCTGATTTACCTGCAAACAACAGTTGCCCTCATCCCCAAATCATTGCTGCGATCATCCGAGTTACTCGGCTTTTTCTCAAACAAACGACATTATGAAGTCATTGACCAATTGGCAAAACAGTTGCGTGCTGACACGAAAAACGAAGAATCGGTCTCTGCCCAGATTCCCCCGCCTATTTGGCTGTTTATGATGCCGTTTCTTAGCAAAGACAAGACTACTCAATCGTCCGCTGTGACTATGTTCGGTAGGACATTATTTTGCAATGGGTGCAAGTTATTCTCTGCATTCTTCATTCCAGAGAGCGAGGGGCTTTACGAACGGGTCTCAAACAAGACAGCTAGAATGGCCGCCGACAAGCTGTTTTCTGAGATGGATTTTCTTTTGAGATTTTGCGGGTTGGGACAAGAGCTTCTTTGTGCGAGGGAAGCACATTTGGCGCCGAATGATGGAGTGTCTATCACTGCAGATGCTCGGATAGCGGTAGGCGTATTTAGTTCACTGTGTCAGTGGTCCTCAATGAGCACACCCATCTCGGACTACATTGTTGAAAGATCACTTTTGGCATTGATTAGGATATGGGTCGGAAGCTCAGGGGGTTTAGAAAGTTCAACCACCGATCCAACCAGCAATTCTTCTCTTGCAAGTTCTGCCTTTGAAAGTATCAACGAAATATTCCAGCGTAACGGACAACAACGCAGTCCTCTTTCAGCCGTTGCTTCGAAATGTGCCAACAGAATCATGTCGAAGATATTCATGGAATTCTTTCTCCCACCGAATCAGGATATAACTGTGTCAACCAGGTATAGACTTCTTACTGTTTTCATCGGAACTATTTTACTCCCTTCCTCAGCCACCCGAAGTATCCAAACACACAATGATTTCGAAGCTGCAAGCGTCGTCGATATTCTGGGATTTGTTGACCGTGTTTACCCATCTGTTATCCTTCAACTGATCAAGGATGAAGATCACGAAGCCATTCAAATGTGTACTGCGGTGTGTTTTTTGTGTTCATTCCCAACCCGCCCTCGATTGCCCTCACATCTTGTTGTGCCCCCCCCTCACGACAGTTCAGGATGTATCTGCTTGGCATGATGAAATTGCTGACTAAGGAAGAAAAACGGGTTCATAAGAAGCGGATGGATGAGTTCATGATCGGTAGTCGTCCAGACAGCCGTCGTTCGGGACGGTCACTGGTCCCGGGACTCCAAATATCAACTTCAAAGCTGGTTGAAAGCACCAAGCTGCTCTGCCTCAAAACCGACATATTGAAGCATGTTCTTCCCCGGCTACTTCTGCATCCAGGGCGTGCTCCTTTGCGCTTCTTTACGACTCAAGTTTGTCAGTCTGAACTGAACTATCCCAGCATCCTTCGAGAAATCGATCTACCAGTGCTGAAGACATTAGTTTGGGAACTTGGTTGTGACGATCCAGAAGAAGACAAAGAAGAAGAGATGTACAGCAAACCGGTCCATGAAAATTTTACGAAGAGATCAGACGTGCGGCTTGCATTGACCAAGGGTTTCTTGCTCAAGGAAGGTGAATCTTCAAAGATGAAAGATTTGCCGATGTCACCTCTGAAAGATAGCCTCGATGATGAAGCACCTTGTTCTAGCGCTGCTGGGAGGTGGATTGCCCCAAACTTCATGTATCTCATGGTCAATATAGTTCTTCGGTGGACCAATCGCTCGGAACGCGATAAGTTCCAAATGGTGAAATGTCTCAGGGCAATGCTGCAGTTTTTGCCACCATCTGATCCACCACAATACATGCCTCAAATAATGACAGCCATCAACAATGCAATCTCATCCCCTGTGGTTGCTGGGTCCAATCTGCGCTTCATTGCTGTGGCAACTCTGTTCGATTTTGTCAAAATCGTCTCCGCACATGATGCCTCTCAAGTGGGACACAATCTCACTATCATTTGCGTGGCCCTCTTTCCATTGTTTGGGGATGGGGAATCAAGGGACTGTGGCAATGATCTTGCTAGAAGTCACGCAGTGCAAATGCTGGAATGGATAGCCAGTGGAAGAGCAGATGAAAATCTCCCACTGTTCTTCAGCGAGGTCCCATTCTTGCCATTTACGGAAGATCTGAAAAACGTTCGAAGCCTGCTGGCGAAAAAGGGGGTGCATCTCGATGACATCCGCACCATGTCCCAGCAGGCTGGACACGAAGACGCCGCAGGTGATGTTGCTCAGCTCGAGTCATTGTTTCAGAGTAGAATGAGCGTAAGTACATGGATGGGTCTCTACTCTTGCCCCTCAAACAATGGCGCAACCCACCTCACCCGCGTCATCTGTCTCTAGATTCTTGCGCAATTATGTGGCCACGAGAACAGAGACGTGCGAAGGGTAGTGGTCGTACACATGACCAAGTTGATTAATACGAACCGAGATTTGTTCCAGACGTTGGTGATGAACGAAGAGCTCTCATCAATGAATTTCTTGACGGTTGTTCATGGGTTAGGCTCTAAGGCGGGTAGCTCAAGTCCTTTGAATGCTACCTCAGGTAAGAACAATCTCTGTGGAGGACATGCTTTCTCGATGCCAATATCATGATTTGTTTCCTAATTTATTCACTTCCTCACAGACGATAAAGTGAAAATCAATGGGGGGTTCATTACCAAGCTGCTGATTCGACTCTTGTCGAGGTGTGTCAATGAAACCGACCGCGGTATTAGGGATGCGATTGCCACTTGCTTGGGAGAGATTGGAGCCATTGATCCAAACCGACTTGGGAAAGAAATCAATTCTTCCCAAATAGTGGCCAATTCTTCTGGATGCGATGATAGCAATGATTGGAGGCTGGCGAACCCACCATGGAAGACTGATGTTGGAGTGTATCAGTGGCGGCTTGTGTCCAGACATCTAGTGTCCAGCTTAAAAGCTGTTCCGACAACACTGGACCAGCACAAAATTAGCTTTGCCATTCAAGAGTTGTTGAAGATCTTGGATGCACAGTTGGGCGGTGGCGGAGACCGGAGTGAAATCTCCCCCCAACTCAAGGAAAAGCTCCAAAACTCGGGTGTCAGCAACGAACTCTTGCCATTCTGGTCGTCCAATTACAAGCAACATGACACGGCTGCCCCAAAGTCACCTCCCATCTTCCCAAAGTCAAATTCATATTACTCATGGAAGTCATCCTTTTGTCGATACCTCATCGCCCGAAGCCATGCAAATAAGAGAAGCGTGTGGGGTGATTTTTTTCATGCCTGCCGCTCCGCCGTTCGCTCTCAAGCTGGCATTGGTGTTGCAGAATTTCTCTTCCCCCTGTTCATTCTGGACACAGTTTGCTTTGGGGGCAAGACTGACGAGGACGCTGTATTGGATGAGTTTCTCCTTGTGCTTTCATTCGAAAACAGTGAATCAAACAAAGGTGATTGTCTCATGACACTGAGGGAACGAGAGAAAGCAGCAAATGCTGTGTTCACAGTCATGGGTGTATTGCGTTACTGGATGGAGCAAGAGATAGAGCAACGCCATCACTCGAGCAAAGGGAAATCAAAAAGGAAGAATGCTTCAAAGTTGGACGAGGGAACTTCGTGGCCAGCTCCTGAGAGCGTCAAGAAAATCGAGCGTTTCTTGGGCCGAATCCCCCTTTCACTGTGCGCGAAAGCAGCCAGTGAAGTTGGCATGCGCGCAAGAGCATTGCAATTTCTCGAGGTGGAAGGCCGCAGGAGGGTAGCATCGAACGGAGACAATTACAACAGTACGAAGGATAACTCCCACTTCCTTCATGGGACGGACCTTCAGCTAACTCAGTCGCTGCTTGGACAGCTGAACGATTTCGATACAATGGTCTTTGTGGCCCAACAAAATTGTCAACAAACTGACTTTCCCAAGAAACTCATGTCAGAAGCTGTCGAAAGAGAAATGTACGAAGATTGGGATGGAGCGCTTCAGGCATATGAGCAGTTGCTAGACAGTAGACTGAATATCAACCCAGATGATTCCAGCTTGACGGAATCGTGTGCCCAGAAAGGCTTACTAAGGTGCCTACTGAAACTAGGGCGCCTTGACAGTCTTCTCAATCAATCTTATGGAATTTCGACAAAAAGCGGCGCCCATGAAAGCAGCTTACAAATCCGTGACGAGTTCCTTCCATATGCCGCAGAGGCTTCTTGGAGGCTAGGAAACTGGTCGGTTTTGGATAATCTCGTGAGCGAGTTGGATTGTGAATCAGCTCTTGATCCGAATGCTCGCTACCAGCTTTCGTTCGGCCGCACCATGAATGCTCTTCATTCCAAGTCGCGCGAGGGAGTCATATCTGGCCTGAGAGACTCCCGAGAGTCCCTCATGTCCTCACTGTCGAGTGCCGCAAGGGATGGTTACACGAGATCGGTCCCATATTTGGAGGAACTCCACGCATTGCGCGAGGTTGAATGCATATCTTCCATTTTCTTCGCAGACCAACCTGCGAATGTGGTGACCTCTGACCAGTGGAGGAACAGGTTAGAGTTCTTGACCCCAGATATCACCGGTTCCAACGCAATTACGAACACTAGGCTTACCCTATTGCGCATGGCGAGTGAGCCTTCCCTTGAAGGTACCATGTGGCTTGGCATAGGGAAAGTTGCGAGGAAATCGGGACTGTACCAGGTTGCGCAGCACTCATTGACCCAGGCAAACATATGCTTTTGCAAATCGGTGATGTCTGCTTCTGCTCGGGAATCGATTGGAATCGTCCAATTGCAACTCGCCAAGCTCAAGCACGATACAGGGGAATCCATGTCGGCCCTGAAGCTAATAGAAGATGGCATTCCCGCTTCGATATTTCTCATGGACAAAAATCAACTGGAATCATATGTTGCAAGAGAAACTGCTTCAAAAAGTGGCGAGGCTCTCGCTCGCAGAATCCTCCAAGCAACTCAATGGATGGCATACGATGGCCTAAAGAGCAGTTTGGAAATCAAGGATCGGTACCAAACTGTCTTGAAGTTAGCGCCAAACTGGGAAAGGGGTATGTTTCGAGTTTCGGCATTGCTTCTTGATCTCGTCCAAATAACCATTCATCCTTCACTTGCCTGTTCTCCTCGTCGTAGCGCAATTCCACTATGCCAAATTTCTTGATTCCCTTCTTGAGTCTCGCATTTCATCTTCTGGTTTGGATCGCCCAAGAGCTATTGGAGCTAGCAAAGTATGCCAGGGTTTCTTACAGCGCTGCGTTCAACACTATGGAACGGCGTGCACTATAAGCCAAAAGCATGTATACCAAGCGCTCCCACGGCTCTTGGCACTGTGGCTTGAATTCACAGATTTGGGAGAAGATGAAGCTTGTGTTGGTGATGACAACGATAGCAACAATAGCAGCAATCAAAAGTGTGAGTTAGTAGCCTGTCTATATCATTTGTGATGGGGTTACTTTTCCTTACAGAGTTGTTTGTCGTCCCTTTCTTTCCCCTAAACCTTCCTTCCAAGCCTGCCTTCGCGAAAACCAGGACCTGTTGAACGATGCTATCAACGACCTCATTGCTAAAATCCCAGAACATTTGTTTTATACTGCACTGCCTCAATTGATCTCCCGTGTCCTACATGACCATCCTCTGACGAGGAAAAACGTTGCTCTAATCCTAAGGACCGTGCTTGCCAAATACCCCCGACAATGTATGTGGTCATGCGGATGGTTGCGGTTTTCTAAATCCGACGAGAAAAAGAAAGCAGGAGACGTAAGTTGTTGCTGCCAGAACAAAGAAGCAATCACATTTCGACCTCCACTCCCTCACATTGAATTTTCCGTTTGCGTTCAGGAAATCTTCCATGGCGCTCAAAAAATGTTGCGGAGAGTTGAAGGAGGGAAGCCGATGCAAAGCGTGCTTGGGGCATCAAAGAGTCTCTTTCAATTCTTAATCTCACTTGCTCAGTGAGTTCCCAATTCCAACCAAGCCGATTTTCTCTCGCCCCAGCTAATCTTGCCCCGGTTTCAGGTTTACTCCAAAAGGAATGAATGCCAGTGTTCGAATGAAGGTGCCGAGATTTGACACAGAGCTGAAAAATTTCATTCCGCCCATACAAGCAGCTTTGTCTTTATCACCTGGTGCACTCGATCGATCGGCCACCACAGATGTATTTCCTTCGTTTGTGCCACGCATGAGAGCTTTTAACCCAGAGCTAAAGGTGATGCAATCAAAAGCCAAGCCGAAGAAGGTTAGTATCTTTGCGGTGCCATCTAGAGTAGCACAACAGCAGAAAACATTGCCGCAAGGAGATGAGTTTGATCAAGATGTCGGCGAAATGCATTTCCTTGTGAAACAAGAGGCAAAGGGAGATCTCCGAAAAGACTCGCGTGTTCAAGATCTGAACAACGTTATCAATAGGATTTTTGCCAGTCGTAAAGGGTCATCTGGACCCAACGGCCGCAGGCAGAGGTTGCGTCTGCAGTTGCGCACGTTTTCGGTTGTGTGCCTTTCTGAAGACTGTGGCATCTTGGAATGGGTTCCCAACACCGAGTCACTTCGCAGTGTCATCACCGAGACGTACAATCCACTAGTCGCCGCAGATTCGGTTCATCGTCGCGGTGGGCGAATCACTAATTTTGCAGGTAAGTGTTTTCGTGTTGAGGATCGCAGACCCTGTGGCCCTAAATTTACCCTCCCTTCATTCCTCCCATCCCACCAGACCCCGAACTAAGGAATACATTCCTAAAGTGTCAGGATGTGTACTTCAAGAAGTACGACCTTGACCTGGCAACAAAAAAATTTGATGAGTTGATACTCAAGCAATACTTGCCAGTAATGTACTGGTGGTTCGTTCAGAACTTCTCGAGCCCACACGCCTGGTTTGAAGCAAGGACAAATTTTACCTTGTCAGCCGCAGTGGTATGTTGACGGAGAATTGTCTAAATGCGATTTTGTCCCCTTGACCACGTGTTCCTTACACTGCTTCCGTCTCTGGATGTCTCGTCATCAAGTGGTCTGCTGTGGGTCACATAATTGGGCTTGGAGACCGACATTCAGAAAACATATTGATTGATAGGAGTAGTGGTGAATGTGTTCACGTGGACTTTGACTGGTGAGTAGTTTTTGCTTAGAAGTCGGGGAAAAGTTGTAGTGGCTGACATCTGACTGATTTCCTGTTACTCCTAGTATTTTTGACAAAGGGCTCATTCTGCCTAGGCCCGAAGTAATACCTTTTCGTCTCACACCCAATATGCTTGATGCAATGGGGCCAACTGGTGCTGACGGGCTGTACACAGGAGCCTTGACAGAGTCCATGAGGACACTAAGGAAAAACCGTGACACTCTTCTTTCTGTCCTTGAACCATTTCTCAAGGATCCTGTGATTAACTTCAGAAGCAAAAGTCAGCAGAAATCTCAATCAGAAAAGGACGCAAAAAATGCGGTGACTTCCATTGCCAATATTGAAGGCAGGCTCAATGGGGAATACAACATCAAAAACCCCAACATCGAAAAGATTCATACCAAAAGCAAGACTATTGCTTCAAGCACAGATACTGATTCAACACACTTTACTAAACTCTCTGTCGAGGGTCAGGTGCAAAAGATGATTATGGAAGCCACCAGTCATGAAAATTTGGTGCAAGTCTATGTAGGATGGATGCCTTGGATCTAAAACTTGGCATGCGTGAAACGGCACAGTGCCCATGGCAACGTACGCAATATATTGTTCCATTGAAAATGGAAATGCATAGTTAACCTTAGTTTACATTGGCTTTCATCCAGAGCGTACCAGTTAAAAACTCTGGTTGTGTCCCGGGTCACTCAATACAAGGAGGGCCTAGGAAAGGGACACGTGCGCAATAATGACTTGTCAAAATAATGAGGCCGCAACGAAACTTCATCTAGGCCGCTGCTCCTTTGCAGCTGATCTGCAAACGTGGTCACTTCAACTTGCCAGGATTTGCTGCTGCATGAGCAGTCTAGCGCTCACTTGTGACGGGAAGTTTCTGGAGGTGAGCCAGGTTGATCCCCCCTCACGGCCAGTTTTGGCGACGGCGATCTGTTCCAGCCCGTCACCCTTTTTTTGAACCTTGCATCCAGATGTTCCCACCATAACCTTTTTGGGTACAAGGCCGTGCGTCGGACCCCCCTAACTGAGTTCTACCAAAAGAATATGTTGCTACGACAAGAAAAGATCAGGAGCAGAAACCACTAGATTCTGTAATAAGCAAGGATACTATGGTATATTTTTATATGCCAAGAGAGGAAACTGAGATACAGGGGTTTCACTTATTGAAATTTGTTAGGAGTTCAGTGGTCCTATCTGTGGCGATAAAATTGGTCGGTCTTCCCGACTCCAACGATTTTAAACAGCTCTAACCTGCAATATGGTAGGTATACTACTAGTGTTGTGCCTTAACTTGCAGCAACAACAGCATGTTCCTTGCAAAATTCAGGCTCAAAATGGTTCGATTGATTTCAACCGTATTATATTTCATGTCAGGAAATTATTTTGGGATATTGTAGATAAATTTACCTAAATTGAATTATGTAGACTATTTTATCATGATCTTTGAAACCCTAATTTCATTACTACAGCTCCATATGTCACGGAAGAACTTCCTGTCACAGCCCTCCTTGATACATGAGGCCGTAGTCTTCGGATAGTTTTCCAATAACAGATGCTGTTATGGTGGAGAAAATCTTGACGTCAAAAGGACAGTTTTGATATCTATTGGCCAATGTTGGCTTAAAAAAGAGACAAAACATGTTTTCTGATCCGATAAAGGCTACTCTCTCATCCCTACAGTCAAATATATTGCGTCTCTTCCCCCCATCCCCAATTTTTGTCCTGAAACGACATTGCGTTGAAAAGTTGAAGCTTCAACATTGATCACCATCATCAGAAACCCTCTCCTGATACCATTAGAATAAAAATCTTTGTTACTCAATGTACCAATCCTACGTACATTTTAAAGTTCAGAATCCGCCACAGACGCAGCTTTAAAGGTGTTCCTTTAATATGTTCTGGTGATCAACAACAGTAAACGTTTTCTGACGCGTATGGGTGATTTTTACCAACAAAAACTGAATTTGTCATCTTATTTTAGGTTCCGGACTGAAACTAAAGACGGTTTGTAGCTCTTTGATTTGAAGGTTGTACATCCTGTTTGACGAGGTGTATAGAATTCCCACGTCGGAATAGTAGATATTTTTTCTCGTATCGTAGCGAGCTACAGAGCTGCACCATGCCAAATCCAACAGTGTAGGACACGAGGATGTCCCCCATCCCTGGGTCGACAGCCGGGATGCAATCACCGCGATGCAATGCAATCGATTCTATTTATTTTTACCCATGCCCAAGCACACATCACCAACAACCACGCCCACCATGCTCCCTGGCTATCCTCATCATGTCTCATCTGATGCCGCTGCCATTGCCCACCAAGCCAAATCCTGCAGCAAGTGGCGCTCATTAACAGCTGCAACAAATGACATCAAGAAACCAATTTCATACCTCATTCACGAAATTATTCTGTTTTAGCGGTAAAAACGT
>JALLPA010000706.1:0-13371 GCA_036939895.1 Thalassiosira exigua
CGAAAGGGGAGCTGTCTATCCCCTACGGAAATTAGTAGCAAAAAAGTTAGCACGCCTACTCCTACGTTTAAATAACCAACCCTACAGTTATAACGACACTCTTTTTCACTCCATAATAACAAGTTATGACGCGTCATGTCGTCGCGAAATTTACGACATGACGTTCGTCACGTCGCTTGACGTGTCGTTTTTTAGCTTCGAACGTCACGAAAAAAACGTAAAATCCAACATAGGAACTGTCGGTCACTAGTTGCATGTTATCGAACACAGAAAACACCATGTGGAGCACAAAAGACAAGAGATGACCATGTCACACAACAACCAAAATATCATAGCCAACCAGATAACTTTGATGTCATCAACTATGATCTCTCTTGAGAGGTCTTGTCAGTGGCTAGCATTTTTGCCAGGGGGGGATATGTACGACGGGCGCAAAGAAAATTTGAGGTTGTCCGTATGTATTCTAATTTTTGATTCTTTCTTCCCACGTCCGTTCGTTGGTCATTCGTCAGAGTCATTTGCTCTAGTTTGTTGAGCTTGTGTGAAAGAATGATGCTAAGGTATCAGGGCCCTTGTCCCTAGGGCAGTGGATCTCACGTAGCTTCTTGACTTTCTCACGATTAGTGAGGGTGATGCACTGCAATTTGAAGTGGTCGAGCATGTTGATGTCGACGGCGGTGACGTGGGAGAACCCAAGGACATCACATTGGAGCACTGAGAGCCAAAATACATCGTATGAATTTTCGATGAGGTCCTTAAACACCGTCTCATATGACCCAAACGTCTCGTAGTGGGCTTCTAGGACTTCGGTATGTATCTCTTCTCGTCGGCAGCGCGTGGCATCACTGCCATTGGACGCGATGGTGGTACCATACGCCGATGGACGCTGGGGGCACTCGGATGTCCAGTTGGCCAATAGTTCATCTCCGGCTGCGCATATGGCGTTATGGACTCAAATATACTTGGATGGCTTCATAGCGGCGGCAGCGAAGCCGAATCGCTCTCCCATGGGGAGCGCAGGGTGGGACGTCATCGCTTTGGCGTATTGCGCCGAGATTTCGTTCCTTGTCTTTCTGACCGATTTGAACGTCGGCCGTCTCATCTGCCTGCTGAACGCCGCGCCCTCTAAAGCACAAATCGCCGCCTCCCGCACAGAGGACACCATCCTTGTAGTTCTTCTGCTGGTAGGCTCTGGCCTCTAGTATCACGGCTTAGTCAACAATTGATTGAGGCAGCGCAGACCATTGATCATGATGCAGAGATCGTTGACAAAATAATGATTTAATGGTTGCTGCTCTGGATTGGCAGCCTGATCTGCTTAGGTCAGATCTGGCGAGAGATGGCCGTTGGTCGTCTCCTCTGGCGAGGAGTCCCGCCAGTCCTGTGATCTGGGATCTACGTGGCTCCATGTGACTCCACTGGTGTTTGCCTGTGACATCTCGGTCTATCCGAGGGTCAAAAAATAATGTCTCACAGTATCTAACAGCAGACCAAGCATGTGCACCTCAAAAAGTAAAACAACATTTATGTTTCCAAATCCAGTTGAGCGCATGGGTCAACTCCATCACCTGTAAGTAGATTGAATCAGTCCTCTAGGTGCTCTTCCTTGCCTTCGAGCTGAACCATATGGATGCTGCCAAACCCACTCATGTCCTTGAATCAGTCGTCTTGGTGCTCTCCTTGCCTTCAAGCTGAATCATTTGGGTGCTGCCAAATTCACCACCACCCCTTTCTTCAACAGTAAAAGTGATTGCCCTGAGCTCAGATTCAATCATTCTTCATGTGGTTACATTTTGAGCTTTCCCAAGCTTTCATCACCATAGATCGGTCGCTCCGCACTGACGGGGGAACAGACATCTTAAAGCAAGGACAAAGCAAAAAAATGGCGTGCTGTGATCCCGCCATGACTTAGGAACAAACAAATGATGTGATGTTATTGGACAATTTTTAAGTACAGTGACCCAGCATCGGCGTAACATTTTCTTCCGAGAGGACCGCTCGCGGGGCCTCTAAACCTTAGGCTTAAGATTCGATCTTGTGCACGCCGACGGGGTACGAGGCGTCGAACAGGATGGCGCTCTCGCCGCAAACCTTGACGGGCTCCACGTCGAGCTTCTTCCCGTTCGCGTCCAGGGCGCATTGGACGCCCTCGAGAGGATCATTGTCCATGTCGCACACTTGCTCGTCGTCGTCGGTCCTCTTGATCCGGATGTAGCCTGACGAGAGGGACGAAGGGCGATCCCGAGCGAAAAGGCAGCGGCTCGTCAGTTACAAGAGAAAGGCGATACAAAACGGATGGCCTGGAACGAGAGAAACTCACCGTCCTCCCCAAAGGTCTTTCCCCAGCTGTTCCGGATCTTCCAGTACTTTTCCCCGGTGTCCTTGTCGACGCCGTAGCCCACGAGGGTCACGGCGTGGTTGACCGTCGTCGCCGTCGACTCGAAGACGCCCTTCTCGTAGCTGCCCCAACTGTTGCCCGACACGGCCAGGCCCAGGGGTCCGACCTGCGGCACAAATCACGCGCGGCAACATCGCAGGGGTCAGAGGTTCAGTGTGGAATACTCTCAGATCGCAAAATACGAACACTCGCGGTGCCTCACCTTGGCGAGCGCGTTCATGACGTGCTTGAGGCTGTTGGTCGGGAGCTTCGTCCATCCCTCAATGCCGACCATGGGAGTCTTTCCTTTGGTGAGCGCCTCGCACGACGACTCGTCGCCGATGGTCGCGGCGTCGCTGGGGAGGTAGGTGACGTCGTCGAGCTTGAACAGCCCGCCGGTCTTCTTGGCCGTGCGTTCGGCGACGTAGTTGAGGCCGAGCTCAACGGTCGAGCCGGTGCACCCTCCCTTGCCTGGGGTTGGGACAGACGAACGCAATCAAAATGAGAGTCGGATGCTAGGCGGAGAAACCTCGCTACGTGTTGTCTTGCCCCAAAGATGCTCCGCTGTGGCGAACCACGCTGTTGCTCAAGTGCAACGAATCGGATGCCATCAATCAAAGGCATCAGAGCCGATGGTGTGGCGTCGCATGGCCTCGGGAAAGCTTCAGGCAGTGGAACTTGCTCCAGTGCTCTCTGACCGCCAACCGCATCGGCACGGCGCTTATCGCACACCCAAACACGAGCCTCTCCCCCCCCCTCGGACGCACTCACCCCCGCACTCCTCCGGGTTCGGAGCGCACTCGAGCATCGTCTGCTCGCTCAGCGTCGGGACGTCCTCGCCCGTCGCGATGGCGTAGTGAGCCTCGACGAGGGCCGTGCCCGCGAAGGACCAGCACGATCCGCACCCTCCCTGCTGGGGGATCGTGGGGTTGATCTTTCCCTTCGCCGACCAGTCCACCTCCTCGGGAAGGTCCTCGATCGGGGAGAGCTCGAAGGCGGGATCGACCTGTTCGAAGAAGAGGGGGGCGGGGGGGGAGGGGCGGGGGCGCGCGAAGAGGCGACGGTGCAGGGCAGAGGGTGAGCGGGAGGAGGGCCACAATAGGGGTCGAGCGCGCGAGGCTGCGACGGGCAACGGCCACGGCCATCGGCGGGCCGCGGACGTTTCGAGGGCAGGAGCGTCAGCAACATGCCACACAACATCGCCATGGCGCTCACCGAGTAAGCCTCCGTCCCGTCCCCGTCCTCTCCGGCGTCGTTGTCCAGGTCGAGCCTCCGCTCGGTGGCGGTGGCCGCGCGCGCCGCCTTGGCCGCGACCATCCGCTTCTTCCACTCCGGATGCTGCATCTTGTTGTACCCCATGGGAAGCTCGTTTTCGTCGGCGTCCGTCAGGTGGTTCACTCCCATCGCGAAGCCGCGCTTCACCGTTCCGTCCGGGGTCATCTTCCCCTCGTTGTGGCGGAGGATGGCGGCGAGGTTCCGGGCGAAGGTCCGCTCCCGGCGGTCGTACTCGGCGGGGTCGGAGTAGTGCTTGTCGAAGTGGACGAGGTACTGCTTGAAGGTGTAGGAGGGGGAGAGCTGGTGGGCCTGGGGGGGGACCGCGGGGTCGTACTGCGAGGGGGCGGCGTCGACGGCGTCCGGGCCGACGCCGTCGTTGAGGCGGGCCGCGGACGAGGCGACGAGGGACAGGGCCGCGGCCGAGAAGAGGAGGGCGTTGCGCAGGCGGCACATCGTGGCTGTATCGGGTTGTCAATGGCTGATTCTATGTTGAGTTTCTAGGAGACGACGGTGTTGCGGGGAGGCGAAGGCCCATCGTCGTTTCGAGCTTTGTGCCTGAGCGTGTGAAACGCCCGCATCCATGACCATGATGATCAAAGCAAGACGCGTGGCTCGTGGCTTTGCTTGGGGGTCGAGTTACTGAGTTACTTCCAGCTCTAATTAAATTGTTTCATTTGATACGTTTGGACTGTTAACTTCAATATTTACTCGTACGAAGTAATATCTAGGTTATTAAAGTAGAGGTCGAAGGCAAAATTGCTTCTTGATTAACTCTAGTTCTTGGAACATTCAGCTCTGAATAAATATTGTTCGTTAAAAAATAATAGTTACTTATTTTCAATTTATTATATATTTTATTTATAATTCACTATCATAAAAATATAAAATATCGTTACACTAAATTGGAAATTTGCTTAACCATACCTTATTGACATAAAGAAGAACAGAATGAGGACGGACCACAGCAACGAAGCGCTCAGAGCTCAGAGAAGCCAGAGCGGACCATCCAAGGCCTGGACCTCTGACTTATTTGTACTTGTACTTGTACGCCCACCATGGCGACAGTTGCCCGGCCACGGCGCCGGTGAAACGAAGGCAATGAGCGTCGTTTCGACTCTGTTGGCCTGGTCTTCCCTCTCGGCGACGGCGTCCGGTTGGCGGGCGGGATCGTCCCGCGCGAGTCGGCGGGCCGAGCCGAAGGGAATCGGCCCGAGACTCCTCGGCGAAACTGCCCATGCGACCCGAAGGCACCTCTTTCGTGGTTGCGTCGCATCCCGGGGCGGCGATGGCGATGACGAGGAAGGCGTCGACGCGGCCCCATTGGCCCCGAAGGCACCGGCGGTGGACCTCCAGGCGCACACCCTCCGCTCGTCCCCCTCCGAGGCCCTCGCCTCCCTCTCGGCGGCGTGCGACCGGCTGGGCGTCGACGCTTCGACGGCTACGGCGACTTCGACGCGGACGCGGACCGGTCGTACCTGCGTCGGTTCGAGGCCGAGGCGGCGAGGGCGTTCGGGAAGGAGGACGCCGTCTTCTGCCTCGGCGGGGGCATGGCCCAGAGCGTCGCCCTCGCGATCCACGCGAGGAATCGGACTCGTCCGTCTCTCTATGGCGGAGGCGGCGGCGAGGGAAGGACGTCGGCGTTCGCGTGCCATCCCACGAGTCACTTGCTCCTGCACGAGAACGACGCGTTCCACCACCTTTTGGGGATGGAGGTGGTCGTCCTTGATCCCGACGGCGGTACGTCCGAAGGAAACCCCGCACCATACGACCCAGGGGCCCTCAAGGAGAACGGGTGCCTCGACATGGGACCGATGCGCCTATCCCACGTCCAAAGTCTGCTCTCGTCTCTCGACGATGGTTCTGCATCTGCGTCCGCTCGGACCCATCCGAGCCAAAAGCAGATTGAGGACGTCGACGTATCGACGTTGATGCTGGAGCTCCCGCACCGGGAGGTGGGCGGCAAGCTCACCCCGTGGGAGGAGGTCGAGGCGATGTCCGATCTGTGCAGGAAACGCGGCTTGAAATTCCACTGCGACGGGGCCAGGATCTTCGAGGCATCCGCAGGCTACGGGTGAGATCCAACTTCGGCCCCTGGGCGCTTCCAATTTCTTTACGTCTTTGCCCGACAAACGCCCGTGGATCGCATCGTCGCGCCAGACACGATTCCGTGGAGCGAACGGCGCGACCCTTCGATGCAGTCTACGTGTCCTTTTACAAGGGCCTCGGAGCCGTCTCGGGCGCGATGCTCCTCGGCGATCGCGACTTCTGCTCCGAGGCGCGAGTCTGGCTCCGTCGCATGGGCGGGAACTTGTACACAGTGCTGCCTTACGCGGTGTCTTCGTGGGACGGGTTGCGTCGAACGTGTCTGAGCGAGGAGAGGGATGGCGAGGGGTCGTGCGACGAGAGCGGCGTGGCCGTTTACGACCCCGCGGCCTTCGAGGAGAGGCGGGCGAAGCTCGTCCGGATCCTGGAGATGCTCGGCGCCGATCCGGCCGTGATGTCGTTGGTTCGATTCGACCCGGCCGTCCCGGAGACCAACATGGTGCACGGCTACCTGAGGCTATCCCTTGATGAGTGCATGACGGCCTTGGAGGCTGTGGAGCGCGACACGGGCATCAGAGTCTTGAGCCGCTTGCGCAGCTGTTCCGTCTCTCCATGCGACGAGGACCACAAGTTCGGATGCCGGTTCGAGTGGACGATGGGCGCATCGAATGCCAGGGTTGAAGACGAGCTATTCGTGACCGGATGGGTTGAGCTGGCCAAAGCAGCTGTTGCGGGCGGGCGAAATGTGCTTTAAAGACATGTTTTGAGACGCCCCGTTGGTCGGACTGGGTGTCTCCACAGTACGGGCATGAGACAACTAACTTCAATCAATATGTATATTAATAAGATCGGGCTCATAATATCCACAAAGAAGGACACCACCCAGTCTGAATGACCGAGTTCGACGTGCGCTTAAGTAATTAAGGTGGTGCACCATTGCAATCACCATCAACATTGGCGGCAATCCGACCGCACTAGAGAGGGTGGATTAGAGGGCATTGAACTGTCAGCTCTTAACGAATTTGCTTACTCTATTGTAGAGTGAGGCAGAGGAGCAACGCTTTGGTGTATATCAACAACCCGCAATGTTGCCCCGGTTTTATGCTTGGGGAGCATGCTTGACAAGTGAAAATATCTGATTGGTAAAGCCTTTATGAGGAAGAGTTAGTGGTGTTCGCGTCTGTTTCACACCTTTGGCGGATCGAAAACCATGTGTTGCAACTAAAGTTCATCTGCCCGGATCGGCCCGCATACATCAGTGCAGTGATGGTAAAAGTTCCCGGGTAGCGGACAAATGTCCCTCACCGCACTGTCGCAACATGCGCTGAGAGGTGTGTTCACGGGGGCCCCACAGATACCCTTGCAAGACGATAGTAAAAGCTTATAAATGAATGGCTTGTGTCTAAACGAGGTCGCTGACCTTGGTGCAGACCCAAGCGCTTTTAGGAGCCACCACCAAAAAGGGACGTGGACTGAGCGCGCCTCACTGGGATGCCCCCTTGCGGGACATTCCCCCCTCATCACCTACTGAAAACTCCTGGGGGAAATCTCATAGGGAACACTTGAGGGGCTACCCGGACGCCTGTCGGGGGTGTTGCGATATGGCCGTGCTGCGAGACGATCTTGGGTGAAACCCCAGGTGCCTGTTCCATCAAACCCTATTATGGGCTAGGCCCCTCGTATCTGGAAGCCAAGACACATGCACACAAACAGGCATGACTTACTTCATTATTTTATCACTAATGTTATGTGACGTGAAATATTACCTCAGCGACAACAATTGTCAATCTATGAGCCGAAGTCGCTCATTTTTGTGGACTACACTGCCGTTATGTCATTCAGTGCAAATTGTTCTTGACTTTTGTAAACGTCGATGTCAAGAAATCGTTGTGCCGTCGTATCATCGGCATATTAGGACCCTCTGTAGCCTCAATTCTTGGCCTTAACGATGCTAATTCCTCCAGCTGCCTGGCCAAGTGTGATTCTAACACCTCCGTTAGTAGGTCTTTGTACTTTGCGTGCCTCTCGTCCCTTTCCCGCAGGAATTCCTCCCGAGAAGACGGCTGCCACAGTTCCCAAAGTATGGCGTCCCAAACCTGCTGCGGGACCGAGCCGTCCTTCGCATCAAATACCAACTCGTCCGCCTGACCCGCGTTTCCGTAGGGATTGGTCTCAGGATAAGCGATGTGGCTCCAAACGCGAGGCATGCATTCGGCATCGGGCACGAAACCGAAGAGGACGAGGAAGCGATGGGGGTTCCCAGGCTGTCCGTAGGTGAGGAAGAGGTCCCGCTCGTAGCTCTCTCCAAGAGAGGAAAGGTCGCATCCTTCGTCCGCGTCGTCCCCCATGTAGGCGAATGCTACGTGATCCGGACCCTCGGTCACCATCACGACGTTGGGAGGATCCCTGTGGTTCATCATGTCTCCAATTGGAACAAGTTCAGAAGTTTGTTGCCGCGTGTCGTTTTCCTCCCCTCCCCGACGAAGTGGATTGGTCTTCCAAAATCGGCTGTTGACGGCTCGGAAGGCCCACTCAAATGCCGCGGCATCCTTTGGATTGTTGCCGTCGAAGCCTCCCTCCTCGCCCAGCGCCTCTGCACAGCGGCAGAACGCCTCGAGCTTCTTCTCCTGGTACTGAGCGGCGTACTTCGCGTAGAAAGGGAGGCATTCGATTTCGGCGGGGGAGAGCCGATGGAACGAGGACGGCATGGCGTCCACCCAGGGCGAGAAGCGATGGGGCGACGGGAGGCATTCAGGCGGTACAGCTCCAAGACGATCCAGAAGTTCTCTTCGTGCGACGCGTAGTCGCCCAGGGCCTTCGCGACGACGTCCGCGCGGTCGGACCGGCGGAGGACCGATGCGTCGAGGACGAGGCTTCGAGGCACCCTCAACAAGACGGTGCCCCGCTCAACGGGCCCGCCCGAGAGGACGAGGCCGAAGTCTCCGCCGCCGTAATCCTTCCACGCGAGGCGGTCGTGGAGGTATCCGCCGTGGTCCGTCGCCCACTTTGACAAAGCGCCCACGTCGCGGAAGGCGTCAACGGAGACGGCGAGGAGGAGGATAAGCGGGGGAAGCGCCGACAACATCCTGAAAGCAAATCGCAAACGTTGAGATGGTAATTAGCGAACATAAATCGCCCATGAATAATTCTAAGCGATAGATATTTTGTATTGATGAGTTATTTATTGTGGAATTTGTAGCTAAATTAATCGCTAGTTCTGGTTTTGGATAAGCTTCGTGGTGATCGTCAAAAGATACCTAGGTAAGGAGCGGACGTCAACGTCGTCTCGTCCGTGGTGACAAAACCCACCCCTGACAAAACAGAAGGCCTCAACTCTTAACGCCTCCGACGCCTCCGTCATGAGCATCCGCATCGCCACCCGCTCCGGACTGGCCAGCGCGGCCGCCAGGGCGCTCGTCCCGTCCGCGCGCCGATCCACAGCAGCGCTCGCCAAGCAGCAATATTCCTCCTCGGCCGTCTCCCTCGGAGGCGCCACGCCGCCCCTGGCCCCCTTCGCACGCATCCCCCCCGAGTCGGAGAAGATGGTCGAGCAGTACGACGCGATCTGGGACGACGGCGTCGCGCCGGAGGTGACGCTGGACTTCGACTGCGCCCACATCTCGTCGGGGGAGGGATTGGCGTCGTGGCTGGGGGGACTGTCGCTCTTCGTCGTGCTGTACAATGTGGTGAAGGCGACGGATCCGCAGTCGAAAAATCCCGCTGCCAACCGCCAGATGCACATCGTGGGGGGGGATCCCGCTGAGGCCACGAGGGAAGGCTGGAAGGTGCTCAAGGAGGGCAATTAGTAGTGATGAAGTGTGGGGGTGGGGGGGGAGGGGGGTTAGGGATCAGGATAACCATGGTGTTCAAAGGGTTACAGTTACAATTGGGCAAACCCAGATGTGACGTTGCCATCTGATGGCCAATAATGCAGTGGAGACACTAGTATTCTCAGCAATTGGAGACTCTCTCTGAAATATGAGAAGAAATAACTCTGTACTAATAATGATGCGACTTTCACTTTGTTGGTGCCAACGGGTGCCCAAACAACAAACAACGCCATGCTGGATATTCTCTACTTTTCCTAATCGAAACCACCAATGCATAGATAAAAGAGGCAACAGGCATTGGATAGTTATCTTGCATTGAAATATGGCATGTTGGCAGCGAGATGTTTCCAGTTTCCAACCGGCCCCTATCGCCCATGCACACTACTGGAGCAGAGGCTGAACTTGCTCTTGACAAACATCAAAGGAATTGTCAGCAGGTCTTGAAGGAACATCAGCCAGAATGAGAACACAGCCATATGAGCTGTTTTCAAAGAAGTATCAATCAAACCTGCCAACCGGGGAACAAATAATGAGAGGAGATGTTAATTGGGTGTTGAAACATGAAAGTGCCTACATTGCCCAAATAACTTGGGACTCCTCCTGTGGCGATGAAGGAGAGGGGTTCATATATCTTCAAAAGCTCTAGTTCAGTTCATGTAGGATTATCTTATTCTTTGGATTGAGATACAAATGATTCTTGTGGGCTTATCAATGAGCGTGGGAGCCCAGCGGGCCGCCCAAAAAAATACTTGGATACAGTAGAGGAGACAAGGGGGTGTCAAACGAGTCAAGAGTTGACTCTGTAGGTCCACTGACTTATCATACCATCGATCCCAACTTAGACCAATGCTCTAGATCTCTTCCGACCAACAGGCGAAGCACCGGTCAACAGTCTCTTTCTCGACCGCTGTCAGCTGCTCGCGCTCGCGGCATGCGAGGGAAATGCGCTTGAGGAAGTTCACGGAGAACGCTTTCCAGCCCCATCCGAGATCCCTAAACGCGATCTTCCTGGCGTCGCCCTCGTGGATCCCAGGTGCCATGGCCTGGCAGTAGGAGCCGAACTCTCGCGCAAGCACGGGCCACTTCGCCAGGTGGGCGGAGAGCTTTGAGCCTAGGTCGGCGTCCCGAGGGTGCGCGGAGAGGCAGAGGGAGAGCACGGTCGCGGTGAGGGTGCACTCGACGGCGGTGCCGTGAATGAGCTGGCCCTCCATGCAGGCCCGGACGAGCGAGTGGTTCGTGACTGGGCACTTCGAGGGAGGAGTTGGAGCCGCGGGAGGCTCGGGAAGCGCCTTGGGGCCTTCTTTTGCGGTGGCAGCGGCCTCCCCTTCGTCGTCCTCGTCGTCGCAGCGGGTCCAGTCCTCCCGATGATCGTCGACGACGAAGCCGTCGTCGCAATCGTAGGTGAACAGATCGCACTTGCCGATCCCGAAGTAGTGATTGGATGGCTTGTCGAGCCCGAAGACGACGGGCGCGGCGCTGGCTTGGCCGACCGCCTGCCCCACGCCTCCAGCAGCGAGGCGACTGCGACTCTTTCCACGACCGCCGCGGGGGCGGCTGCTCGTGTAGATGCTCTCCGCATAGTCGGAGCAGATTGCGTTCAGGCGGCGAGACACATCCGCCACGACGCGAACATGATCCTGCCGTTCCCGGAGCTCCTCCCGAGAGAACTTCTTGCGGGTCGAAGAATACGAGTGTATGGAGGCATCGTCCTCAGAGAGGTTGGAAGGGGTCAGCTTGGCCTTTCTGGACTTCTTCGCGAACCCTCTTCCACTCAGGGCACTAAGGCATTTGAGTTGATCAAAGACATTATCTTCGGATTGAATTGGTTCAGTAGGAAGAGTTAGGTCGATATCACTTTTCGTCTCTTCACCAGCTCCACTGACAGTTCGATAGAAGTCATGGGTGCCATCTTTGGTCGGGACTGTTGTTTCACGTTTCCAAGGTGGAGTAGAGCGGACAAAGTTGGGGTACACTGACAGGCACAGGTGCAATAGATATCACTCTCTCCACTGCAACTTACCAATGTCGTTGTGCATGGAGTACGAAGTGAAAGAAGAATTAAGGTTGGGCTGTTTCACACCAAACGGACTTCTTTCTTCCTCCGATACAACAGACTTAAGCGAGGAACCTGAAAATGCGCCGGCTAGAGCTCCGGACGGATGGACGGATCCTTGCCCAACCGCCTGGTGATCCATGGGCGAGTACGACGGAGATGGAGATCTACTGACTTTGATCCCTGGCGGCGAAGAGGCTCCCACGCCAGCTTCTCCTTGGCCCTTGGCATGGTTTTCCTCGCCCGCTTGGTCATTGTTGGACCAGGCGACGTTTGCCGAGGGCGAAGGCGCGGACGACCCCTTGCCTCTGCCGTTTGAAGGCTGGGCTTTGTCCTTGTCCTGGCCTTGGTTCTTCCTCCCGTCGTAGCCGGGGCACGTCCTCCTCCTCAGCCTATGCATGTCCTGCGGCCGATCCCGGTGGAACAAGGGGTGGTGGTACACCCAGAAGGTCCGCTCCCGGTTGATCTTACGGAAGTTGTAGAAGTTCAACTGGCGCACAAGGCTCTGGAAGCGAGAGTGACGGAAGAAGTGGGGGAGGGTCTCGGACTCGAGGCGGGCAAGGTCCGAGACGCGGAATGCCTCGCCGGAGGGAACCCACTGAAATAAAGTACGATAGGTACGCGTATGTTAGCAAAGAACAATATGGGGCTGTTGAGCCTGGCTGGAGGTGCAGCATGAGGCAGAGACTACCTGGAGCCAGCACATGAGCGACAGTTTCGTTCTCATACGGCTACATGCACACCAGAGTCCCCCGGTCTTCGAGGAATATCAGGGCCAATCCATAGCAATGCCGGAGGAACTCATTACAGCAACAAGTGTAATTTCTCCCGAGAATTATGTTCGAGCCTGTTTGAGCTGAACATCGGCGTCCAGCGAAGCAGCCAGTGATATCCTCATCATGTACTCTGCAAAAAAAGTTGAGTGGCTACATCGGCATTGGGGAGTGCTTCGGCATTGCAACATGCAAGGGCTGATCTCATCGGAAATCGGACATATGACACGTGTCATTTTGGCCTCGTGCGACAAGCAAGACGACGTGCGAGTGGCCGGACAGCTTTGAACGGAACACGGCGAAGGAGCAGCGGTAGGCCCGTGCGATCGCACGCGCATCGAAGGCTCGGGTGCGGGCCTCGAGCCCGCCTCCCTCGCCGTCCAGGAAAACATTCCTCCGCGGTCGCCTACCAAAGAACAATTCCGTTGCGGCGCAAGCTCACCGAAATGATATCGTCCGGCGCCCCGTTGACCATGTTGTACAGCTTCAGGACGAACCCGGTGGGGTTGGCCTTGCCGCCGTTGCCCTTGGCGGAAGGCGCCGCCGCCGGAGCGGCGTTGGTAGGAGAGCTCGCCCTACTGGAGGTAGCCATTCGATTCTATGACGGAAATGTGGAAGAAAAGGCTTTGTTTTTTGCCTTTGTTCGCCCGCCTCGCTCGGCGCTCTTCGTCTTCCTTCTTCGCTCGCTCGCTCGCGGCGCGCTGTCGCGGGTCGCGGGGCACGCTACGAATCGTAGCTCGCTTTCGCACACGTTGTTGTTTGTCGGCGCGTCGCTCGTCGTTGGCCGGCGGTTTTGTGGCGGCAATCGGCCGATCGGGAACGCATTTCATGGATCCGAATCTTTGTTAGTAGGAATCAGTACACAATTCGAAATCTTACCCTAGCGAACCCCAGGGGAACTCCAAGTCGAGGACGAACCTGGGCCTCACAAAATTATTTGGCGGCACTCGAGGGTGAGAACAACTGTATCGCCACTAGTGCAAATTACAGACACTGTGTTTGATCACTAGAGTGTCGATA
>JALLPA010000707.1:0-13385 GCA_036939895.1 Thalassiosira exigua
CCGGCTCGTGCGGTAGTCACGAGCCGGTGCCCCCGCAGGGAGTTAAAGATATTTTTTAACTGTTTCTATGTTGGTATTTTAGGGCATGATATCAGCCTGTAATCATTTTTAAACACAAATGAAATTATCAAGAAGAATTGTTTTTAGAAAGTGGTTCAGCGTTGCGGCCAAGGCCTGACATAAGTTGTAAGTTAAGTTCGAGAGAAGCTGAGTTTGTTGCTGTGACATCGCATTGTTTCACTGTGATTTCGTGAAAATCTTGCGTATTGTACATTGGTACACAATCTGAGCAACACACCTACCTCCACATGTCAGGAGCTGGAGCCCCTGCAGGAATTAAAGATGTTTTTTTCAATTATTTCTATAATATTATTATCTGGCAGATATCATCATGTCCGAAAGAGTTTGTTTCATGAATCACTTGCGGATATCAATTAAATTATCGAAAAGAATTATTTTTAGAAAGTAATTCAATGTTGAGGCCAAGGTCTGGAATAATTTGTAGGTTCAAGAACAGGAAAATGTAATTGGGAAGTTTGCAATGTGCAAAACCTCAAAAATGAAATGACGGCGTGACCATGCGAGTCTTCGGTAGTGATTCCGCGTGGTCACATCGTGGCTCCATAAAAACTTTGCGAATTGTAGGTATCGTACGTAGGTACATAGCACCTGATACCTGATATTCCTAGATACATACAATACCTCCTCCATTCGTCGTGCCTACTTGTCCGGCGCGGTGCATCGACCAGCGACGAGGGTGCACCGAGCGAACTGGTGGTGGATGTGGCTGTAACTGTGGCATCATTGTTCTGCTTGCGGACAACATCAGCCATCAATCAAGCCATCAACAAAATGAATTTTTGGCCGGAAAGAGCGTTTGAATTGGGGGGCAAAACGCGAAAGGGGTGAAATTCGTTCATCTGTCGTTGACGGACAGTCGGTGATAGTAGCTGATTTTTCCTTCTCAGCCCGTCAAATTTCAGGAACGCCCCCCGAAATTTCGGACTGATTTTTGGCCATCGATCTCTCGAGGAAGGCGTCGAGCTTCGTCGAGAGCTAAAAGTATCGTAGCTGTGCCCGAGGAGCAAATGAAAATCGGCCTGAGTGCAAACATCATCAATCGCGACGTTCCACTCGCTTCGCCCCTCTCCACAATCCATCGCGCGCGGACACGATGAAGGCGACGGCCAAATTGCAAGCAGCTTCGATGGCGGCCATTTGGTGCAGGACCGATGCGTTCGTGGTTCGGCGCGGCTCCGTTGCCACCGCTCCTACCTCCAGCGACATCGCCATCGTCGCGTACGGGTCGATCGGAAATCACCACGATCGAGTTTCCGTGGAACGACGAGAGGTCTTGGAAGGCGCTCTCGTCGCATACTTCGCGCTTCCCTCCCTGGCATCCGCGAGCAATTTGCCCGACAGCACCGGCGCCGACTTGTCGAGGACCGGATCCGTCGATACCTTGATCCCAATCGTCGCGATGCAACGCAGCCTCACGAACGCCAAACTGCAACTCACGGACCCGAAGGATGGAGGAGGACCAGTCATGCCGCCCAGTACATTTGCAAGCACACTGCAGTCGCTTTCAACGTGCATACCTCGGGAAGAGAGGGCGGTCAAGCGGACGTTCGACGCCTACTCGACTCCCGTCAGCTACAAGCAGAAGTTTCTGGATCAAAACGCATTCCTCGTGTATTATTCGAAGGGATTCGACGGTCCGGGTAGGGCCAACATAGAAGAGGACGCCACGGGCAACGTGCAGACGTTGCAGTACGGGTTTCGAAATGATGCTTGGTCTGCTTTGGACGATTTGTTTGTAGAGTTGGAGTATGGACAGCGATCAGACGCCAACGATGCATCAAGCAGTCGAGGAGAATTGCTTGCTTTGATGGACAAAGTTTTGATTGCATTAGATTCGTACTTGAGCTTGGCGCCGGATGGGGATGTGGTCGAGGCGAGCCGGAGACTCGGACAGATATAGAACTACAAATAGTTATATAAGGGTCGACAAGCTAGTTTTTATCATCTTGTCCAAACCGAGGCTTCATTTTGTATTGTTCATGTGCGGCTTTTGCTTACTGACGGTCAATGTTGACGACCAGCTTTGCTGTGCAGGAATTGTCCAACCTATTTGAAAGCTACCATCACAAACTTCTCCAAATCTTTTGCCGCCTTGCTTGCAGCTTTGACACAGGGCGTACTTTCCTTCCTCCCAGCGGCCACGCCGATTTCTAGTATATCCGCTTTCACAATCTTGGCCGCGTCCTTCGCCTCCTTCGTGCTGGCAACGTTGTTCATCGTTTGCAACAAAGTACCGAGCGGCCCCGTGATTATCCCCTGAATTTGGCTCCACTTCTTCTCCTCCGCCAAGCTGGCTATTTCCGGGAGCCTGCTCCCAGCTTCGCCGATTCTACGAAGCTGCGTCTCCGGATCGGGGCCTTGGTAAAGCATGTCTGACGGGTCCGTCTGCTGATTTTTCTCGATCAAGTATTCGATGTAGTTCGGCATGACGATGTTGGAGGATGCCCCGGAACCAGCGTTGGCGACGGAGGGTATCGCGATAGCGGTTCCAACGGACGCGACGGTTCGGATTAGAAAGTCCCGTCGCTCATGCTGGGAGCTTCGAGCGCGCAGAGGTGACGTTCTAGTTTGCACAGAAGACACCAGGACAGCTTTTGAAGCAGTGAAACCTGACGC
Organism: Thalassiosira exigua; assembly: GCA_036939895.1. NCBI lineage: Eukaryota > Bacillariophyta > Thalassiosirophyceae > Thalassiosirales > Thalassiosiraceae > Thalassiosira > Thalassiosira exigua. The sequence goes on from JALLPA010000707.1 coordinate 2,698, forward strand.
TGCGGGCATCACGGCGAGAAATATCACCGCGAAGCCTCTGGCCGTAAGAGGCGCCATGTTTGGAGCAAATTGTTAGGGGAGCAAGAGTGATTGAGCCGCGGTGTCGACGTACGGAGGAGGAACGACGAAGAGGATGATGTGAGGGGTGCGGAAGATGAGAGACGAGCGAGTGGAACAGTGAGACGGAGCGGGAGCGAGCGGGAGCAAAGGTGATGTGAAGGTGAAGACGAATGACGCAAGCGAATGAAAGCTGCGCCAAAGCCAAAAAGTATGATAAAAAGATAAAGATCTCGAATCTGGCAATGGGATGGGATACCAGTTAGCGATACGACTGACGTACCCATAATGAAATTATGGACTATTTTGGTTCAAGTTATCGCTAACTTGGGATACTCTCTCTAATCTAATGAATGAGCAATGACAGTTTTGTTGCATGTGCGTGTCAGACCAAGCTGCCGCCGAGGCTTGCTTTTTTACGTGGGAATTAGTATACACCTACGACTTCAAAATTTGGCCCCGCAGGACCCCCGCCCGGCTGGTCTGGGATCTGGGAGCAATTTATGCATGGCAAATGCTGCAATGAATGGCACTCTACGATACAATGGCGGTCCGCGCGCAGGACAATGGACAATGCGCTTCAATTTGCTGCCATGCCATGGCAATGCCCCGCCCATGCATGACTCTCTCATCTCTCAATCGTCATTGCATCTCTCCTCCAGCCCGATCGATCTCAAGAGAGGGCGCTCTTCACCATAGGGGTTTGCACGAATGCCATCGGTGAGATCCTCTCGGTCTCGGCGCCCCCGAACAGACGGTCGGGCGATCGATGGTCGATAACAGTTGCAGATGACCCGCAGCTCGCGGAGATACCTAGCGCCCCGCAAAGAATCGACAATGATGCCACAATCTACCACCAAAGCCAAAGGCGACGCGGACGAAACGTCCTCGCTCTTGCTCGTCAAGATGAACCGGAGCGAGGAGAAGACGCCTCTCGACAACGTCGAAAATGGATACGGGACTTCGGGCGGAAGGAGCGAAGACGAACTCAACGGCTACGCGACATCCGAGACCTGCTCTTCGAACGTAGCATCGTCAAACGACGACGACAGTCGAGAGGGTCGCGAGGTTGCGAACGGGAGACATCTGTGGCTCATCCCCTTCTTCGTCAACATCTTCCTCGCCTGCGCCTCGTTCTCGATCGTGATGCCATCCCTTGCTCCGTACATTCTCGACATTGGAGCACCGCTTGCATTTCTACCTTGGGTGGTGTCGTCTTACTCGATTGGAGAGATGTTTGGATCAGGTGAATATGGTGACGGGCGCGGGGTTCAGCGTGTTCCTCCTTCGCCGTAATTCACCAGCCTGTCAATCTACATCCAACGCAGTTGTTATCGGCTACGTTTATGAGCACACCACCAAAACGTTCGCTCTGGGAAGAGGGCCGAGACTGAGCATGTTGCTTTGCATATTGCTGGGCGTCATAGGGTCAGCTTTGTATTCAGCTGCGGGGTGGACGGAGAGCAAGAACGTTGCAAAGTGCTGCCTGCTGATTGCTAGGATTCTGCAGGGGATATGGACAGGTGGGCAGCAGGCGGTTGAGCAGGGTAAGAATTTTGTCTTCTCGTGCTGCACATGATTCAAAGCTGCACGGGGTTCACAATGGATGCTGCGCCATTTTAGCCTACCTATCCGCCGCAGTTCACCCTTCAAAAAGGACTGAATATACTGCCACTCTAAGCACCTGCGCTGTGCTCGGATTTGTGATGGGACCTACCATTGGTGCTCTACTTTCGCAAATTGACACCACCATCTTTGGACTACGAGTCAATGCAGACAATGCAGCTGGCATATTCATGCTAGTTGCCACATCGCTCATGTTCTTGCAGACAGCCTTGTTTTTTGACGGAAAAGAAGACACTACAGGTCGCTCAGCAGACGACGACAAAGACAGTTGTGATGAAAACAAGGCAGGAGGTTCCAGCCAGGTGAACCCAGAGGAGATGCCATTCAATTTCATGGGCGTTGCGATGTGCATGGTCATCTTCTACGTTCATTACTATTCGTTTGCCATCCAAGAAACCATCACAACTCCGATGGTGATGTACATTTATCGTTGGGATGCACTTCAAATCAACTTACTCTACATCGGAGCAGGAGTGGTGTCACTTATCACGGCCTTCTCCGTGCGTTTCTTGACAAGATACGTCGAAGACCGAACACTGCTCGTCGCCAGTATCGTCATCGGTTTCATTGGATCAGTTCTGCTAATCGATATACCATTCAACCAAACACTTCCCATTTGGCGATTCCTTTTGGGATTTAGTCTCATCACGGTTGCATTCCCTATGGGTCGAAACGTTGTACTCGGAATTTTCGGCAATGTCCTTGGGGAAGTTAACCAAGGGCGGTGGATGGGCATTATTTTTGCTATCAGCGCTTTTCCGCGTGTGGTTGGGCCGTTCATCAGTCTTCAACTCTTAACGTCAGTTGATTGGAAAACATGGCTCGAGTTTGGCATTTCGGCAGGTTTGTTTGGGATGACGTTATTGGCGACATGGAAGCACATCGATGAGTTGGTACCCTATGCAGACTTTGCAAAAGAGGAAAGTCAGAGACTTAGCAAAGCTCGCCAGCTTGTGACTTGTCACAGCCCAAGCCCCATGCTTGGAAAGAGCCTGGCGAGCAAACGACGTGAGAGAACGGAATCATGATGTCTCGAAGAAAATTCACACGACGGGTACTCAGAGAATGCATGCTCTGTTATTCGTGAGTTACCTTGCACTTGAGATGAGGTTGCTATGTTTGCTGATAATCCTGGGTGGAGGTATGATAGTCCAAAATATGATATGTAGTACACCTTAGCTGGCAAGGGCCCTCTTTAAGCTTAAGACAGACTCTAAATGACCGTCGTTGATTATACTACACGGGTACGATACTCGTGTGGGCAGTTTCCTTGAGGATCAAGAGTTGGATTCAACCTCTATCTTTATGTCGAGTATCTAATCAAAACCAAGTCAAATTACAACAATGCCGTAGGGACCGGTAAATCCGATAGAGAGGGATGTCCACACCCTGGCAAGCATTCGCACTGGGACCATCAAACAGGTCGGCCGTGATCATGTAAATGCTCTGGAATATTTTGTGAGGAACTTGTTTTGTTGTCGCTGGTGATATCTTCCACGATGATGCCTACCATGTCACCTTCAAGGTAGATACTTGTGGGGTGCCGAGCTTTCAAGTCGACCAAGAACTGGTTGGAAAGAGTTGTGGACATTTTAGAGGGTCCCAGTTGAATATTTCCGTCGAGAGTGTTCAAGCTCTTTGCATTGTTCTTCTCACCCATTGATAATCCTTTTGCTCGAGCTGGACAATGATTGTGCCTTGCTGACCCTCTAACCATTCTAAGCTGGTGTGACTTCGTAGCCCGCCAACAATTTAGGCCAAACAAGGCAAGTATGAACAGAAAAGGGTTGAAATTGCCTCTCTGGCCAAGCATCGCTGCTCTGGACAACTTCTTAGACGCTTTGCCGATGACTGTCTCACTGCTCTATGTTGGTGTCACTTCGTTGTCCCGCAAACAGAGAGGTTTGTTGCAGTCATTCGCGAGGTTGGCTCGACTGTATCTTGGTCAGTCTTCAGCTGGACGATTCCTCGTTGTTGTCAAAGACAACGCACTACAATGGACGACAAAATATGCTTCAAAATCAGCGCAGACAGTCTGTCAAAAGGGCATTCATAGGCAGTTCCGATACGTACATCAATGAGTTCCACCTTGGAATTCTTTTCAAGAAACAGCCCACGTTTGCCATTTGAACCTCCATTGATACTGGTCTTCTCCCATCTTCCACCAGCGTTGCAGCCGACGGAAACGGTGTTACCTACGCCACCGCTATTATCAAAAACGCAATGAAACATATCCAGTCGGCTACCTGATTCTATCCTCAATATTTCGTTGCTCGGAGTCACCCCAGTGGCGATTCTGGGCCTTCGAATAGTCAAACCCTCCATCCAGCCCCCTGATGATTTCCAGACGATTTCGCCACCCAATTCCAAAATCACATGGGCAGGCTCGTGCTCGTCCCCGACAAACTTTATTGGCTTGTCAGCCACGAGCCCCGGATCATTGATGAAGTAATGACCATCGCCCAGCTCTGAGTAGAGCCAGTGTGAAAGCATGAGTGAGAAAAGAACGAGGTGCCAAAAACAAACACAAGGCAATCCCTACCTATGGTGTCACCTGGTAGGGCTGCGTGCATTGCATCCGATATGGTACGAAAGTGATTCTTTCCCAATTTGTTCTCGTCCATGACAAGAGCTCCTTGCTCTACAGGCCATACATGAAGCACAAATGATATGTCATTTGCCGCAAGCCGCCACCGATGACAAGTAACGGCGCAACTCGTGCGCTCAGGAAAAGGTATCAAGAATTCGAAGATCTTGGAGAGGGCTATGTCGGGCAAGGCTGCCCACCCTTCAGATCTTGCAGTTTCTTCCGCTTCCAACATTTTCAACACTTGAGGTTTCGCCCAAAGAGCTTCGCCAGTGTCTGTATTGTACCAAAATTGTTTGCCAGTGTGTTCTTCCATCTTGCCTGTCCAGTTTGAACCTGTGAGCCTCCTTTTCATTATTTCTGATCTGAGTCTGGCTTTTTCTCGGATGTAAAGTTGTCTCTGACGAGGAAGAGACTCAGGTTCAGGGAAAGTAGCCAGCAAATCACCATCGTCGAATGCTTTCTGCTCCTCTTCAATCTTCCTTTGTTCGATCTCTTCAATGTTCAATTCGTCATCTGCAGTCGTTGTCTGGGCAAGGCGTTGTTGCTCGGCCCAGAAATATTGGGAGTAAAAAGGGTCAATTTGCTCTTTTATTTGCAGTCCATGTCTCTCCAGAGGACTCAAAGATTCGTTGATTGTTGTCTCATCCATGCCCACCTTGCGCTGCCACTGAGCGAATTCCTTCTCCATCTCTTTTTCCTCATCAGATGCATCCTCCTGCTTCGGCTTGGGATTCTCACTTCCTGATGAGTCGATGCTAGCATTTGAGGGCCTCTTTTTTTTCTCTTCGATGTCCTTGTTTTCGCTTGGAATATTTTCGTCTTGTTTATACTGGATGGATTCATCAAACTCCTGCAAGGCTTCGGCTGCTTCTCTCCTTGCCATATTCATCGCTTTGACGTCATCCTCGTCTTCTAGGGAAGCCATTGCAGATTCTAGTTGGTCTTTGCTCATAGCTGATTCGTCTGGCGTTGATTTTGGCAAGTCGTTGTCGTCATCTGTAATGCCAAGAATTGTCTGCAACTTGTCTTTGGTGAAAGCATTATCATCGTTTCCATCTACATCTTGAGCAGCAATCTTGTCCGGTTCACTGTCATGAAACTTTCCCTCGTCCATCACAAGGAAGTCAAGGTTTCTCTTTTGCTTGGCCTTCGTTAGAATATTCTCTTCGATGGAATTTTCTGTGATCATTCGGTAGATGTGGACTTCCCGAGTCTGACCGATGCGATGAGCTCGGTCTTGCGCTTGCGCATCCATAGCGGGATTCCAATCGCTATCGTAAAAGATAACGGTGTCAGCACCGGTAAGGTTGATCCCCAGTCCCCCACTCCGTGTACTTAAAATGAAACAGAACACCTTTGGGTCATTGTTGAATCTGTCCATCAGCCGTTGACGTCTTTCCACATCTGTTGCGCCATCAAGGCGCAAGTAAGTATGCCCATTCAGATTGAGAAATGCTTCCAGCACATCTAGCATTTTGCTCATTTGTGTGAAAATGAGCACGCGATGATCCCCTTGCTTCAACTTGCGCAGCAGTGTGGATAGCGTTTGCAGCTTGCCAGCATCAAACTGAACCAGCTTTTTATCAGGGAAGCACATGGTTAATCTTGACTGCGCCTTTTTGAATGGCGAGAAGTATTTCTCAAACGCTGTCGATGTTTTGGACAAAAGGAACCTCTCAGAAGGCGAGGATGCTGAGTTGGTGCTGCTTGAGAAGAGAACTGGTTTCTTCGTCCCCGCCTTTGGGACGCAAAATATGAACTTATCCACAATCTCACTGAGATCTTCGGCCCGCTCCTCTTGGCTTCTGCGCATTGCAAGAAGCTCTGTGGGAGTAGATGCCACCTGAAAAGCAGTGAGCTCCTTCCTCAAGGGAAAATCGACGAGGTTTGATCCGACGGCTACCACATCCCACATACGATCTGGGTACGGGAATGATATTGATGTGCACCGCTGTGTGTTGATGCCCCCGATGAATCGTGCACGAGAAACTCTATCAAGATGTTCTGCTGAACGAATCCGCGAGAGGAAAGAGGACAGTCCGTCGCTAAAATCGGTACAAGGCATGGGCTCTGTGAGATAATCGTCGTCCCTTGAACGTTCCACTATGATTGACTCTGGGGTCATGGCATCACATAATTGCCAGGCCAATACCTGGTCGAAGGAAGTAGACCTCTCGAACGACGGCGTGCCTTGCCCCATGGTCCACAGGGGCAACATTAGGAAGGGACTCAATCGATCCAACGCTGACGTTGGCTCGATCGCGTTCACCACGCAAGATGCCGTAGACATCGACAACGGCTCCATGACGAATGGCGTCGTAACCGACCGTGGCTCAAATAAATCGGGATGATTACAAACCTTCCGCAGCTGCATCAGGACGTTCATCATCCCCATGAAGTTCCCCCCCGACTTCAGCGCCTTTCGCGTGGACGAGCGCGCCAAGAACTCTTCGTACAAGAACATCTGCCTACGGGAGAGACGGCATCGCACAACGTGCTCGAACTTCCCGGGGAGCTGCGTCTCCACGTCCCGCTTCAGCCGGCGGAGGACGAAGGGGCGCAGGATTCCGTGGAGCCTGCTTATCAGGTCGTCGTTGCGCTTCGAATTTCCCTCGATAATGCTGTCCATGGGGTTCGAAAACCAGTAGCTGAACTGCCCGCGGTCCGCGAAGACGTGCGGCATTAAAAAGTGGAGGAGGCTCCAAAGCTCCATAAGGTTGTTTTGCAGGGGGGTCCCCGTCAGGAGGAGCCTCCGTTGTGTGTTGAAACTGATCAGGGTCTGCCACCGCTGGGACTCAAAGTTCTTAATGTTGTGGGCCTCATCAAGGATCAGGTAGTACCACTTCTTCCGCTTGAACGCGAAGGCGTCCTGGACCGCCAGTTGGTACGACGTGATCACGACGTGGTGGACGTTCGGCTTTGTCCACCCGGTTCGCAACTCCTTCCTCCTCTTGGCGTTGCCGTAGTAGCAGAGGACCTTCATCCCCGGGCAGAAGCGCTTGAACTCCACCTCCCAGTTGACGAGGCACGAAGTCGGCACCACGATCAGGTGCGGGCCCCATATGCCTTTGTATGACGCGAGGTACGCGAGCATGGAGATGGTCTGGAGCGTCTTACCTGACGTGACAAATCAGCGCGATCGTAAAATGCGAGTCGGAGGAGAGCGAGTAGAGCGAAGGAGTGAGACATATTCATATACTTCGACTCCCCCGGATTCTGGAGCGTCTTACCGAGCCCCATCTCTGGAGAATAAGCGGCGGCAGCGTTTGCTTTGTGGGATAAAAGTATGCAAACAACAATATAAGTTCAGGATCAATTGCGATGCTCACCGTCCGCGAGGATGCCGTTGAGACGGCGCGACTGAATCGACACAAGCCAGTTCATGCCCACGTGCTGATAGGCGCGCAGCTTGACCCACCCCGCGAGGAGGAAGGGGCGTGTCAACATGGTCTCCCGCGCCCTTGCGTCTGAAGCGGCGAGGGACTCGAGGGCCGAGATGCCTTCGTCCGTACCAGCATTGTTCGCCTTTCGCTTCTTTGGTGAGCCACCGCCGCTGTCTTCATCGTGTTCACTATCAGAGCACTCGTTGGAAGTGGATTGCTTTCTCTTAGAATCCGCCGAATGTTCCATAACAATGTCGCCATCGTCGTCGCCAGCTAAATCCGACTCTGCCACGTCGCTGCCTCCACGTTCGGATCCTTCCCCTTCCTCCGAACCTTCTTCCGAGTTCGCGTACATGGCCCTCAGCTCTTCAATCGACATTTCGCCCTCCCTCTTCAGCAGGTCGATCTCCTCTTGATAGGACATCTCGCGTCCCAACTTCTCCTCGGCATCAATGGTCGCCTCGTCGTCCATGCCCTCCGCCTCGGGGTGGAACTCGTCTTTCTCTTCGTGGTCGTCCTCGTCGAGCGAGGCGGGGGCGGCGGTCGGCGGGACGGCGCGGCCGTCGTCGGATCCTCCGCCCTCGTCGGCCGAGCCGGAGCCGTTGTTGGCATCCTGCATGCCGGCGTACATCGCCCTCAAATCCTCGATGGACATTTCGCTTTCTCTCTTTAACAGACTGATCTCCTCCCGATACGACATGTCCCGGCCCAGCTTCTCCTCGGCCTCGATGGTGGTCTCGTCGTCCGGCTCTTCCCGTTCCGCGCGGAACTCGTTCTCCTCTTCGTGGTCGTCTTCGTCGAGCATCGCGTTCGCCCGGCCCGCCGCATTCGCTCCGGGCGATCCAGCGCCATCGACTTCCGGAGGGTTGTCGCCATCTTCGTCGCCGGGGTCTGAGACGTCGCCGTCGTCGATATCGCCCGCTGGGTCGGCGTCGTTCGTGTCGTCCATGCCGGCGTACATTGCCCTGAGCTCCTCGATCGAAATCTCGCCCTCCCTCTCCAAAAGATCGATCTCCTCCCCGTACGACATGTCCCGGCCAAGCTTCTCCTCGGCCTCGATGGTCGTCTCGTCGTCGAGTTCTTCCCGCTCCAAGCGGAACTCGTCCTTCTCTTCGTGGTCGTCGGCGTCGAGGATGGCGTCGGCTCCGTCCGAGCCCTCGGGAGAGGGGGCGAAGCGGACGCGTCGCCGCTTCGCGCCCCTCGCGCCCGCCGCGGCGGGCTCCCCACCGATTGACGTCGATCCCTCGGCGGCGGCGGCGGTCCCTTCGGTTGGATTCATCACCTTCTTTCTTGCTGTTGTTGCCTCCCTCGTCTCGGCGATTGCATCTTCCTCTGTTTTAGCCCCTGCGCTCGCACCTGCCTCCGCCTTAGCCTCTTCCCTCGCACCTGTTGTGGCATTCGCCTCTCTGCTCGCGTCGGCCTCTGCCTCCGCTTCCGCCTCTGCCCTGTGCCACTCCTCCACCATCCTGCGCACCAGCTCCTCCGGATCCTCATTCCGCTCCTCCAGCAGCTTCCGCACCTCCTCCTCCGCCTCCTCCTTCGGCTGCGCTCGGTAAGATCGCAACAGCGCCTCGTACGCGACCCGCTCTTCATCGGCCTCCGCCGCCGCCTCGGCCGCGTCGGGCTCGTACCCCTCCTCCTCCCCCTCCGCCTCCCCCGCGGCGTTCCCGGAGATGCGCTCGCCGTAGAACGACCGCTCCCGACGGTGCGTCCCCTCCCGCTCCATGCGGGAGTAGTCCGCGCCCTTCCCCGACCCTCGTCGCCTCCGCGCCCCTCGCCCCTGCGCCAGGGCCTCCTCGATCGTCGTCCCCCCTCCTCGCCCGTCCTCGCCTCCTCCTCCGGCGCGTTCGTCCCCCCGCAAGCTCTCCCCGTACCGCTCCGTCTTCCGCACCAAGAACACCAGCCGGCGATCCATCTCCTTCCTCCGGTTCGCGTCCCCCTCGAGGCGCTGCTTGTACTCCACCACCCGCTCGACCTTCCTCCAATATCCCCGCCGGACGTCCCGCCCGACCTTCGACGCCAGCCGTCGGACGCGGGCCTCCGCGCGAGCTCGGTCGCGGGCCCTCCGGGCGTCCCGCCCCGCGCGCATTCGCAACGCGGCGTCCCCCAGCTTCTTCGCCTGGGACAGCTGCCGCTTCCGCTCGGAGCGAAAGTCGGCCGAGAGCCACGCCATCTCCTTGAGGAGGAAGTCCCAGTGGGCGTCGGACTTCGCGGGGGGGTCGCGGGCGACCTTGGGCGCGGGGACGAGGCGGCGGAAGAGGAGGGGGGCGGAGGAGGAGGAGGAGGCGGAGGCGGAGGCGCCGCCGTCCGCCGCGGCGGAGGCGGGGGGGGACGATTCGGACGCGGGGGCGGGGGGCGACGAGGGGAAGGAGGAGGAGCGGAGGGAGGCGTCCAGCGCCGCGAGGCGGGATTGGAGGCGTCGCTTCCGCGCGAGGAGCTCCTTCCGGGAGGAGGGGGGAGAGGACGCGGGGGGAGGGGCGCCGGCCGGAGACGGCGGCGGGGCCGGAGCCGCCGCCGCGGGGGCGGATTTCGCCATGGCCATGGTCTCGCCACACGAATAAATAATAGCCATGGGATAATAAAGATATGGAGCCAAAATGGTCGTGACGCAAAAGAACTAAATTCAAACACTTATTCCTACGTTATCCTTGTACTAAGTAATTTGTGTAAATATGACACGTGTAACTATCTACCTATGGAAAATGCCAAGAGTCATCTGAGGAACCGGCGATGAGATTATTGGGGACATTCTCGTCCTGAATGTGGCCCCCATCCCCGTGGCTGCCGGTACCCATGGTACCCTGGGGAACCTCATGGAGCACTTCCTCTACGGGACCGCTGCCAATTCCCCTCCTGGTTTCCTGGCCGACCGGTGCGTGCGCCGATGGTCTGGCACCACGCATGCTCCCATTATGTTCCCCGCGGCATCCTCCCCCGCTAGGGGGTACATTGATAAAAAAAAAATCTTCCAAAATGCAAGTTTGAGTGCTTCTAGGTGTTCAAAAACATGATTTAGGAACATGTGTAAAGTT
>JALLPA010000708.1:0-13348 GCA_036939895.1 Thalassiosira exigua
TTTTGGGGAAATTACTGAGTAATTACAGTAATTTCTAGTAATTACTGAGTAATGTACAACCTAGAATGTCACTAAACATAATGTTTTTGCCCGGCGTGTCTGGCATCAGACACCGGCCGCCCACAATTTTGAAACCTTGAGCCCGACTAAAAAATTATCACATGCTTTCAGACACTAATGATGTTTGTGTTGAGTGATGAGGCTGTGTTTTTTCTCCGAGACTAAAACAAAATCATGCTTTTCGTCTTCAAAAAGCAGTTAGTGCCATCGAAGGCATGGGAGGCCGTAGCAAGAAAGAAAATAATTGCTTGGCTGGAATTTGTTTAGCTACAAGTAGTTAGTTATCAGTCGGTTGAATATAGGAGACAGATTTTGTTCCTCTTTGACAAGCTTTTGCCATGTAATAAAAAAATCACTGATTGGGGTCTGTGCCAATATTAATTTTTGCCAAGGGGGCACCGTAGAATCCATGAGAGTGAGCCACAAGAGCAGCGCGCACCACAGCAACACCGCACCGGCCGCGCCCTCCGCGATGCCTGACGCCCCACCATCTTTAAGCTGGGCTCTCATGTCTCCATCCTGCCTCCGCTCCTCCTAGTCAATCATGACCATGGACGGCGGCCCACCTATCCGTACGGGGCCTGCGCAAGCACCATATCCGACCAGTATCATTCGCCATGTCCACCGCCTGACTTCTCCTCCTCCGCTGCCGCCTCTCCCCCGTTCGCTGTGTCGAAGCCAAGCTTGCCAGTGCAGCCGGTGAGTCTTTTGTTACTGTTGACTCACCTCGTGCCTAGACTTCTTAGCCCTCAGATGCTATTGTTTGCGGCCTTCTCTGCTGACAGTTCCTTGTCCTGCATAGTGGGGTGCGACGGGCCGACAGCAGGTGACGAAGCCGAAGCTGAAGTTGGCTGAAGGTAAGCATGTGTTAACATTTTGGCATAATTAAAAATAAAGATCCAATCAGATACAATGGCATTATATTTGAATAAGGTAGCTTCAAAAATAGAGCGGCCGTTGCAACAACGAATTGAGATTGGCAACGCACGCATTGGTGTCTGCATAAGCGGCGTGATTGGGGCTTATGGTGTCTATTTTTTGGGGGCCCGGTATCTGCACCAAAACTCGTTTGGTGTCTGTAATTCATTTTGATGTTCGGTAAGTCTTCCGAATTTTCAGACACTACTATTTTCGTAATTAGTGTCTGAACTGAGTTTTGTGAAGTCTCCTTGCCTGAATTTATCCCCGCTGATTGTTCCTATGGCGCTAGTAGGCCGACACAGCAGCAAATGGTGGTCGACGTGACCAGAGCGGGAACGAAGGGATTGCTACCACCAGGAATATTTCACGAGTTCCGGTGACAATGAAGAGGCAGAGCAGCATCGCTGTTGGCGCTACTGCTCCTCAGGATTTTGTAGTGGGGGTGGGGAAGGTGCAGCATTGGAGCGGCTCAGTCCGCTGGTGCACGATGCATTTGGGCTCATAATTCGTTGGATTTTGGAAATATGGTAATCTTGTTTATTTTTATTCCCCCTTTCTTGATTGAGAAATCATCACGCTCACGTTCACTTCTCCTCAAACTGTGCCATATTGCAGGCAGCAGAGATGAATTATTCTGCAGCACCAACACCTCCGACAGCAATGAGAGCCGGGACAGATCACCCCTGATTGACGTCTTGCAATTGAGCAAGCCAATCCCCCATCTCAAGAAGTTTTTGGGTTGCCCTTTCATGGCCCTGCTTCAAAATAGTTGAAAATTCACCTGGTGTGGGCTCATGAAGTCCAGGGGAAAGCATGTCATTCATGCCCTTTACCCCGTCCTCAAGAAAAAGGACCAAGATATCGTCATCTGTAGCACCAAAATTGCTGATCCCTAAAGGCTTTGCTAGCATTACCTCTATGTTGAGGGGGGAAGTCCAATGAGGCAGCCACAAAGCGTGCCAATGATGATATCCAATGTGCCGTCAAACAGCATCAAGAAGCTACCGTTGGGCTGATACTCAACAAGAAGGCCAAGAACACTGTATTGGATGCCTCCTCTCTTGCCTCGGATACTTCTGCTGGTCGCACGATGGAGTCTCACGAGGTCTACACGATGCCCCACATTCACACGAAGATCCTACCTGGCCTTAATTCTGGGCAGGCATATATTGAGTAGTCCTTCCAGCTCATGATGCAGAGCGACATCAGTATATGCAACAATGCAAAGCTTGATGTGGCCGCCACGGACCTGTTTCACGCCAACAACTTTTCTGATATCCCTGTTGAGTCTCCTCAGATGGAGCAGGTGATCTACCCTGTGTGATTCCTCAACGATACTTTCAAGTTGCCAACTCGTCAAAAGGTTGGCGGTTCCCTCCTCAATCACAGCGCAAGTCAGCAAATGGAAATCAATTTCACGTATCCGCTCTCTTGCTAGGCCCTTTGGGCTTACTACTCTTGGGAATACGGACACGATCAAGAAGGCCCCCCTTGTCAACATTCTCATGTTGGCAGGGAATACCATTCCAGCATGCGTCGGTGTGCATGACTGCAGCAAACACTTGGAGGAGGGCGGGAGTAAGGACGACACCCCACATCGCCACTCTCTTTGCCAAGTACCTTGCACTCTATGACCCCAACAAGACCCTCCTTGATAATGCTGTCTTCTTTGAGAGAGCTTCCACTATCCAGAAGGCTAGGGACGTCATCGCTGCCCACTACCTACGTGCAGTGGCAGTGGCGATGCATAGTGGGGAGCATGTAGTGTCGCTGTTCTTCTGGGACATTGCCAAGTGAAGACCCATCAAGGTACTATGTTTTGTTGTTTGAACTGAAATCCATTCCTGCTCAAATCTCACCGTCTGTTCAGTGCCTAATAATAAGTTTGCAGGTTGTACAATGTCATCGGCTCTAGCCCCATCTACACCATCTACGCAATCATCTCCATGAAGATGCCTACTCTCCTCAACAATGGGGACACAATATGCCTTCTTCGTGGTGCCAGAAGCCGCTTCACAAGCTTCTTCTACGATATGCTCCGTGCCCTTCGTTGTAAAGCTGTTCTTGTTGCAATGGTTCACTCCCCACAATTCTCGGCGCAGCAAAAAACATGATTTCTGCATATGTGTACGGTATCCTTGACCCTTTTTTAGGAGATGTTCTACATCCTCTGTGATGCTGTGTAACCCATCCTCAAGCTCCTCTGTGGGTGCGATGTCAACTGCCCTGTCATAGACAAGGTTTAATTCCTCGTCCATACCTCTGCTCTCGAGTTGTTGATCGATGCATTCCACAACGATGGTCTCCTGGACAACGTTGATGGCGATGTCAGCATCACAAGAGAGGATGATGTGTTCTCAGAGGAGGATTCAATCAATGACAGTTATGAGTTTGAGTTTTTTACCCAGTTGTTTTAATATCGTCAACAATACTGACCTATTGCTCGTGTGAAAAGTGATAATGAGTCCCTCAGCGGTGAGTGGTCTTGTATCAATAACGACGAGAAGAGGGAGGAGGAGGAAGAAGAGGTGCCGTCCAGCCTTGGCAAGGAGATCCTCCAGCGCTGGTTAGAATGTCCATACCAGCCGCAGGCGAGCCTTTTCAGCGGCAGCATCAGACAGTTGCATATTGGGGTAGGGTCCTCCAGCATGCGCAGAGGCAAAAAACACTGTAAGTGGAAACGGCCTTGTAAGCGATCTGTACGGGAAATCTAAGGGGTTTAATAATCGCTAAAAAGGGTCAGAACAAAACTCAAAAAAATTGAAAGTAACCCATCTAAAACTCGTCCGGATTTCAATATTTTGAACAAACCATCTGAAACTCGTCCGAATTTCAAAATTATGTAATTACAAAGGAATTATGTTGGGGTTATGCATCTGGCACATAAAAACTAATATATATCTTTTAGACTTCACTTGTATGTTTTTCACCAAAACTTGCCGCTGCAAATTACAAATTATCATATTAAATGGTAACAAATAGCGCTACAGCAATTCGTACCGTACGAATTTCTGGAAAGTACGAAATAGCAAAGGGCCGCATGTACGAACAAAAACGTATGTACACCGTTATTGTATGTAATTTACACGATACTTAAGTTATTAAATTGTTCCCGCCAAAAGCAGTGTACAGTCGACGAGCGGTATGAATTGCTGGAAAGTACAGTTTTTTGTGGGTACAAATTAGCGTGGCTTGACTGTATCATACTTTGAGCCTACTAGACTCAATGGTAAAATCATGTTTGTTTTTGGGACAAAAGGGAAATTGATATGTTCTTGATTGGTAATTTCTGGCCAGTGGTAGATGACCATGTACCTTTTATATGATCTGCTCCCAACTGTATTGTTCCAGCCATTGATTGTTTATAATCTTTCGATAAGAGTCATTCACCAGAAGAGTTGGTCGTGACTTTGTCAAATGACTAATTTCAACTAGGAGCACACAAAATGTAAGGATTGCAAACTTGAGTAGAGGTCTGGGGTACCTAGAAGGCAAGATTATACAAATATCCTAATGTCTGTTATCTACCTTAGCAGCTGTTTGGAACTGCTGGGTACACCTTGCAAAAATAAATGTTCTGCTATGCGATGCACATATTTTTGTTCAGTGCATTTTTACTATGACTTTCTATGCACTGATTTTACAATATCTTTTCGAGATGTTGTGCTCAAGATAGAAGGAAATGAAACAAACACACACATTTTGCTTTGATAAAATATTGCAGCACGTAAGACATAGGCAGTAGATTTCAAATATGCATCCTGTGCTCGCGCAGGCAAGGGACAGGGGAAAGAGGAGGCAGCACAATGCCACAGGCATTGTACTGCACTTGCTCTTGGCACTCAACAAAAGAATTTAAATAGAATGATCGACCATCGGTAGCTTTAGTCGCAATCCCGACCAAGAAATTGATGTGAACTAGGACAATCTGGCTGACGAGAAGCAACGAAGACGTCAAGGTTAAGGCGATAGAAATTAAATAGTGAAAATTTTGGCTGCATCACCTCTTTCACGTTTGTGGCCTCTTTTATCCTTACTTGCCCGCAGCGACGGAAGCCGATGCGCCAAGAGTGAGGGTGGATTCTTTGTCACATCTAGTCTCCGAGCAACGCCGCATTCGTCAGTTAATATCATGAAAGGTACCACCGCGTTGCAAAGAGTAACGTCAGCTCTGGTACCTCGGTGCATTTGCCAGGCGGGTCTTGCACGGGCAAAGGTCATATGGGGTGTCTCAGGGCCGTCAACCAAGTGCCTTTTCGCGGAGCATCCGCTCTTGGCTGCACTGGGAAAGCGTATGTAGATAGTGGAACTGGAAGGACATGGATGGCTAGCGGTGGCGCGAGGGACACGGCGGATGTGGAGGCGGGCAGTGGGCTTGGTGGCAAAATATGGAAATGGAAGCAAGCGATTGTGGCGGGCGGGTGACGGTATGGCGAGGGGCGACGGCGTGCGTCGACGTTAGCGGCGGGACGGACTGGACGGCTCTTAGCCCCAGGATTTAGGCACGGGTAGGAGGGTGCGGCGCGGGCGGCGGGCGGGCGGGTCGAGCCAAGGTCGGGCTGAGGGGGGCGGAGGTGCCAGGCTGGCCTCCAGTGACACGACACTGTGGCCTGGGCGGCGCTGGCGATCTGTGATCATGGTCATGGTATGTCTGGCATGGTGGCATCAGCGTGGCCGGACGGTCGTTGTCGTTCGTGTCGTCTTCGTCGGATTGTGCGTCATGTGTGTTCATTTGTTGGTTCGTTCGTTGGTTCGTTGGATGGTTCGATGATTCGTTGGTTCGTTGGTTGGTTCGTTCGTTCGTTCGTTCCTTCGTTCGTTCGGAAAATAAAAATGAAATTCGTTCGGAACAATGACGGCATATCATCACGTGGTAATTGGTTCGAATTTGAATTTTGAAACCCGGTCAAGTTTCGTGCCAGTTATTTATGAATTTTGAAATCCAGATCACTTTCGGGAGAGAAATCCTGTTGAGCCTTTTCGGAATTCTGACACCTTTTAGTGATAGTTCTAAACCCCTTGGAATTTCCGAACATATCGCTCACTAGTTTCCCGTATCAGTGTTTCTTGTCCCTGCGTATGCCGGAGGGCCCTACCCCGGCATGCGACTGTCTGATGCTGCCGCTGAAAAACCTCGCATGTGGCTGGTTTGGGCATTCTAACAAGTGCAAGCACATTCAACTACTTAGTTTCAATTACTGCACAGAATCTGGCATTGATAAGGAGTTGGCACGCTTTCCAATTATATGTAGTTTTTAATATTTTGGCTGGAATTGGAGGATTTAATAAAGATTGCACCAAAGTAGTGTTAATGAATGCTACAACAGCTTAACAACCAAACAAGAAAAACACTCATTTCATTTGTCACTCTTCATAGAAGTATTTCCAAGTGCCTGTGAATAGTGTCTGTTATCATTTGGTGACAAGAATACTCCCGTAATGTCTGTGCTAGTCTCAACGCCCAATTTATTGGCAAAAACTAGGTCATGTTGCACAAAACTAGATTAGTTTTTTTTCAAAAACAGTTGGTGTAGACATAAACCTAGAACTAACTAGTTAGGGTGACCTTGCTGGATAACGAATACATAATATTTGTATGATGTGTTGTATAGAAACTTTGACATCTATCTCAGGCTGATACAATGCCTGAGTGAAGGTACCACATAATGGACTTGTCACATTGAAAGTACATAACAGCGATCCTTAGCAGAGGCAGAGAGGTGATAGTACCTACAATCCTCCTCAAGTACTTTCATCCTGCATGCATTGCTTGTATGTAACATGCAACTTCAGCTCTTACTGAATTGTTTGAGGATGAGGTTTGAAGCCTGAGAAGGTGACAACACGTTTTCAGTTTGGCTTTCACCAAATATGAGTAAGAATAAATTATCTCAGCTTTGCCTCTTTCTCACCACCAAATAAAAACAATCTCATAGTCATGGACTGCCCTTGAATCACCACATTCTGCAACCCGTTCTTATAAGGTTTTGCTGAGTTGTAGTCCTCCCGGAAATGTAGGTAATATGGCAGGGGGTGAATATGCGTAGGGGATCGACGTTCACACCGAGCCCTTTTGAGTTCTTTATTTGAGGAGGGATATAGAGCTTGGATTTTCACTCTTTGTTGATAGCACTGAACGGGTGTTTTTTTTCTAAATAATATTTGTTACTTGCACTTTGTAGGTAGTTGTTGCCTTGGCGAATTCCTACTATCAGTGAAGCAAACCTAAACCGCACCATCTGTGGTTCACAACTTCACTCTTGTCCCGTCGTGCGCTGACTCAAAAGATACATAATTAACGCTCCGGAATAAAAAATGCAAATCATCTCCTCCCAGAGGATCCCCCTGTGTATTGGACGTTCTTTGTCGCCTTCCCTAGCTCTACTTGGTTCACGCGCTGCGCAAAGCGGAGAGAGCAGAGGCTCTCGTTGCTGCTCGCGACAGTCGGGCTCAAGTTGACGAACATAAGCGCCTTGCCATCCCCACTGAGGCAATCCTGGAGCAGATACGTCAACTTTGAGTTGCGGAACGGGATGTGCTTTGACCCATTCGCCAGAGACGTGAAGACGTCCCCCAGGCAGCTCAGGCTCTTGTTGATGGCCTGGGTCTCCTTTAGTCGCCGACTGTCGCTGGCCGCGCCGCTACGGTCGAGGCGCTCCGATCCTGCGAGGTCGCAGAGGTTCAGCATTCCCTGGACGACGGTCCCGCTCTCCTCGTTGCTTCCGCGAAGGTGGAGCATGAAGACAGAGTGGCTGCGTGAACTCTGGGCGTTCATCTTCGTCGTCGCGACCGAACGAGCCCGGGCCGCCGCGGCCATGACGGACTCGAGCTGCGACAGGCCGCGGGCCTCGTCCTCCACGTCGATATCCACCGCGGCGAGACCGTCCACATAGCTCCTGCCCTCCGCATTCCTCTTGATGGACAGCTTGGGGGCAGAGGCGGCGCGAGACTCCCGCGATTTCGGGGCTCCATTCGCGTTCACGTTCACGAGGAGGTCGCGCAGGTCCTCGTTGTATATCTCCAAGAAGCTGGCCTTCACGTCGAACGTCCAGCGCTGAGAACGCATGAGCGCGGCCTGGGACAGGATCTGTTCCACGGCCCGGGGGATGATTCCGCGCATGGCTCCGTTCCCGCTCCCCTGCATCGTGTGAGTCTTTCCGCTTCCTGTCTGCCCGTACGAGAAGAGGCACACATGATACCCGTCGAGCGCGCTCTGGACGAACTCGGACACCTCGTCAAACACGGCGTCCTGTCCGGTAGAGGGGGCGAAGACTTTGTCGAACTTGAACGCGTGCCGGTCTCCCGCGTGCCGTCCCTGGATCCGGAGGCTCTCTCCGTCAGGCAAGATGTTGATGGAGGACTGACTGCCACCGCCATCGTTGGGCAAGAATGGTCTCGTTCGGACGTACACGCGGATGTTTCCCCGCAACTCCTGGATGCGGTTGTGCAGCGCCCTTCGGAGCTGCTCCCCGCTCAACAGACGCTCCTCGAGCTCCGCGATCCTCCGATCCCGTTCTTCGATCCTCGCCTTGAGAATGGCGGGATCCTCTTCATCGTCCTTCTCATCTGCAGCAGCCGTTTCGTCGACCCCCCTCTTCCCCGCGCGGCTCTTCAGCACGCTGATCTCGAACCGCAACTCCGACTCTCGCCCCCGCCACTCGTCCTCCTTCGCCCTCAGGTCGGCCTCGGACCGGGCCTTCACCTCCTCCAAGTCCGCGCAGGTGGCGTTCAGCTGGGCCGTCATGGCCGTGTGTTCCGTCGCGAGCGACCTCAGCTGGATCTCCGCCTCGGCGTTCTGGGACTTGGACGCCTCGAGCTCCTGGTAGTCCCGCTCCAGCTCGTCGTAGTTCCGCTCGAGCGTCTCGACCTCCTGCTTGCACCCGAAGACCTCCGATTCGAGCGAGACCTTCTCGAGGCGAAGGCTCTTGATGGCGTCGTCCTTGTTCCGGAGCTCCGATCGGAGCTCGCGGATCTCCTTGTTGCCGTTGAGGCGCTCGCTCCACGAGTCCTTGGATCCTCCTTCTCCCGACCCATCCCCTCCCGCCGTCCCCTGCGCTGCTCGCGCCTCCAACCTCAACCTGGTGCACTCCTCCTCCAGCGCCTCGAACCGCATCTCCAGCTGCTGGTGCCGCTCGTTCGCGCCCCGACTCGAAGCCTGGCAGTCCTCGATCTCGGCGCACAGCCGCTCGCGCTCGCGGACCCACGCGTCCTCCTTCTGGCGGATACGGGCCTCGAGCGGGGCCTTGCTCATGGCCAGCTCCATCTTCTCCCGCTCGAGGCGGTCGATCTGCTTCCTCATGGCCGAGACGCGGGAGCGGAGGGCGGCGCTGTCGACGGAGTCGGCGCTGTCGGGCTGGGACGGCTGGAGCTCGACGGTGGAGGGGCGCTCCGCGGAGGAGGGATACGGATCTTTCGGCTGTTGCTGGCGCGGCGGCTGAGTACGCCGGGGCGCCTCCTCGACGCCCTCCCGCGACCGGTCGGCCGAGCTCCCTCCTGCGGTGGGGTACGAGGGCGGAAGGAGGGGCGGCTTCGCCTTGCGCGCGGGCGGCTGGTCGGCCGCGGAGGGGGGCAGCGGCGGGGGCTGCTGCTGTTGCGCCGCCGGCGCGCCTCCGTCCGACGACGACGGCGCCAGGCTCGTCCTCCTCCGCACCCGGCGCTGAGCTCCGCCTCCAAGGCTGGACCGGGACTTGCCCCTGCGACCGGGCGTTCCCAGGCCGTACGGATAGGTCGTGGTGGTCTCCTCCTCGTCGCCGTGGCTCGAGCCGTGGGACGAACCGGAGGGGGGCCGGCGGCCCCGGCTGGGCGTGCCGAAGCTGTAGTCGCCGCCGCCCCGGCTGGGCGTGGGGGGGTGCGCCTGACCTCCATCGCCTCCTCCTCCTCCCCCTCCGCCCTGCTGCCTCTTCTTCCGCATCCGATACCGCTCCAACGCCGACAAGCCCGAAGTCTCCGCCGGGTCGAGGTCCACGGACGACGGAGCCGACGACGGAGGCTGCTCCGGCCGAGGCTGCTGCGGAGGAAGGGGGAGCTCCGCGGTCGCCTCGGTCTGAGCTTCGTCGCCGTGGCGCCTGCTCCTCGCGGGCGATCGAGAGGCCATGTACGACCGGGCCAGCTTCGACTTCGACGGAGACGGCCGAGAGGGCGACGGCGCCGACGACGGAGGAGCGGGCGGGCGGTCTCCCCCCGCGGTGCGGTTCCGACGCCACTCCTCGAGCATGGCCCTGCGGTCCTTCCTCGGCTCGGACGACGACGTCGAGGAGGAGGCGGTTCCGTCTTTCTCGTCCCCGCTCGAGCCCCCGCCGAAGCTCGTGCGGCGGTTGGCCCGGGAGCTGGCGTCGCCGAGGGGCGGGGGGAGGAGGGAAGGGGACGAGCCCGGGCCGAGGGACAGCCGGGCGCGACTGCGGCGGGCGCTCATGACGGTATCGTACCGGAGATTTTAAATTTCGGGGAGCCGAGCCTCCTTTCGCTTTCGTTCCTACTGCCGAAGGGCGGTGCACTCGCCCTCCGCCGACGCACGCTTCGGACTCCGGACTGCGCCCGCCAAGCAACGCCACGATCCCTACCCTGCCTACTACCCGAGTAAGATTCGACGAAACCGCAAGCGAAGTCTGAGTCGCGACGGGCGGCGACGCGATTTACTTTTATTCGCACCTGCGCTGACCTGCGCCAACCGCGGCGCGGCTCGTCGTCGTCATGGTTGCGTTGTTGTCGAGATCGAGAGGAGGAAGCGAGCCGAGCGAGCGAGCGACGATTTCAAAGCGTGAAAATTTCGGCGTGGACGAGTCCACGGCGATGAATCCGTTGGCGTAGGTTCTTGATACGGGGTTTCGTTTCGAATCGCTTGATGTGAAAATATGTATGCAGGATTGCCTCAAAATATCGAATGAAACGAAGAATGATTTTACCCCAGATGATTATCGTTTTTAGACATGAATCGGATTTCTTGATCATTTTGAATCATCTGAAACAAGCCAAAATTGGCACACATGATAATCTGTGCTTTTTATCAAGTATGACGTCTGGCCTTTGTTCATAACAGAACGGACTCAATTGGTAACAAACTGTCACGTGCTTCAAATTCTAATTTCGAAACATTATTTTCCGAGGTGTGCCAACGTCCGTCAAAACGAACAAAAACGAATCAATCCTCGAGACGACGACGCGCCAAAAGTTGCCGCCGCCATGGGCGCGGCACAGCCCACCCGCGCGCCCGCCGCGCGCCGCCCGCCAAGAGCCCCGCCGATCGACGATCGACGGACGAGGACCGACTTTCGACTTCGGGTCGATTCCCGCCCTCGCCCGCCCGCCCCCCCCCCCCCAGCCAACCGGCTCCGCCATCCCTCGAGTTAAGCAACGCAGCATTGTTAGGCCTATCAGGCACATTGCTATCCCGATAAAGAATAGGACCATGGACCGGTAAGTCGACGGGGAATCGACGGTGCGGTCGGCGGAGCTGTCATTGGCAGCCGGGCGTAGGCGACGGCCCTTTCCCTCAGCCCTCGGCGTCACGGTCACGAATTCGCCTCGCTCGGCCAACGCGTGCGAAGTCCTGGCTCCCCGCCCCGTGGCCAATTTTGGCGGCTCTGCTTTCAATGACGGGCCGCCGCTGCTGATTTGATTTTTGAGCTCTCGCGGCCCGCCGGCTCCGGTGCTCGCGGCGCTCTTCCCCGTGCTTAATCCGCGACGCTTCCCCCATCCCCGCCATCGATGCAGCTATCAAAAGATCGAAAAGCCGGGGTCGAACCTCGGGGAGGGGACCTACGGGGTCGTCTACAAGGCCCGCGATCGCCAGACCGACGAGATCGTGGCCCTGAAGCGCATCCGCCTCGAGGTCGAGGACGAGGGCATCCCCTCCACGGCGCTGCGGGAGATCTCCCTCCTCCGCGAGCTCAGCCACGAGAACATCGTCGACCTGAAGGACTGCGTCCAGCAGGACGGGAAGCTCTACCTCG
Organism: Thalassiosira exigua; assembly: GCA_036939895.1. Taxonomy (NCBI): domain Eukaryota; phylum Bacillariophyta; class Thalassiosirophyceae; order Thalassiosirales; family Thalassiosiraceae; genus Thalassiosira; species Thalassiosira exigua. The sequence continues at coordinate 11,931 of JALLPA010000708.1, forward strand.
TCTTCGAGTTCCTCGACCGCGACCTGAAGAAGGCGCTCGAGTCCTACAACGGACTCCTGGACCCGATGCTCGTCAAGTCCTACCTCTTCCAGATGTGCCGGGGGCTCGCCTTCTGCCACGCCCGGGGGGTCATGCACCGGGACCTCAAGCCGCAGAACTTGCTCGTGTCGCGGGACGGGGTTTTGAAGCTCGCGGACTTCGGATTGGCCCGGGCGTTCTGCCCGCCCATACGCCCGCTGACCCACGAGGTCGTGACGCTGTGGTACCGCCCCCCGGAGATCCTCCTGGGAAGTCAGACGTACGCGCCCCCCATGGACGTGTGGGCCATCGGGACCATCTTCGTGGAGATGGTCACGAAGCGACCTCTGTTCCCCGGAGATTCCGAGATCGACGAGGTCTACAAAATCTTCCGACAGCTGGGCACGCCGAACGAGCAGGTGTGGCCGGGGGTGACGTCGCTCCCGGATTGGAACACGGCGTTCCCGATCTGGTACAAGAGCCAGTTCTGCAAGACGTTCCTGGACAACACGGACGAGGTGGGGGTGGACCTGCTGGAGCGGTTTTTGGCGTACAGTCCGAAGGACAGGATCACGGCGAAGGATTCCCTGAATCACCCGTACTTCGACGATCTGGACAAAGAGAACATTTAGGGTTGGGAATGGGCCCACATCGTTTGGGGGAAGGGGGGTTATACTACACCATTGGTTGTTTGGCTTCGGGGATGCCATGTCCAGAATCGATCCACATTCAATGCGCAGTTAAGTCGGTGCATCTTGTATTGTTGGAGGACAGAACGACCGTTGCCATCAACAGTAACTTGCATAATGACAATTTGAAGATATGACAAGGCCCATAGCTAGCTACCTAACTGTTCACCAACACTGCAACATCTCGAAGCAATGATGCGAGAAGTTACCGTGTTCGATTCCAAAAAGGAACAAGCTAAACAACGCGTTTCATATGTCACTTGCACAATCCATGCGATGAAGAAATTGCACCCTCATGAGTTGGAAACTGATGTCGGCTTTGTGCTCCCCTCCTCGGCAATGACGCCGGCTGTGCTGGCTCCCAGGTAAATCACACCCTTTGACCCAGAATAAGGTTTGTGCGAAGCAGTTTTGACCTTGATGCCGTCCCTGGTGTCAAATCGTTAACAAATAATCAAAATCAGGCAACAACAACCATTGGGAACATTCATTTCTGACCAAATTATTCCCCTCTGCTCTAATATGGATAGCCACAGGTTCACAACCCAGGGCTACCCCTTGAACGGGTCAAAGGCAAGATTGCTATGGCTGTCATCAGTAATAAGGCGCTCATTGATAGACTTCGGAAACAAATGCTTATGCCTGTAATTGTTCTCCTCCATCCCTGTTGAAACCCGAGTGCCTTCCAGCCCCGCGACATCACCAATGACA